>JAEIFR010000608.1:215000-306772 GCA_018904105.1 Zaprionus tsacasi | reverse complement strand
GTTTTTTTTGAAGTTTAGTCCTTCGACGTGGCCGGAATGTGTGATCCGAGTCAAATAGTAGTATAACAAATATGTATTTTTATATTAAGTAGTAGCCTTTTATATTAGGTAGTAGTTTTTATACCCTTCGACCTAAAAATGGTCAAAAAAGGGTAAACTTACTTTGTGCAATGTATTTAACAGGCATAAGGAGGCGTGGCAGACCCCATTAAGTATATATATTCTTGGTCAGGATCACAGGCCGAGTCGATTGAGCCATGTCCGTCTGTCTGTCCGTCTGTCCGTCTGCCTGTTAAAGACAACATATCTCAGCTATTAAAAAAGCTAGAGACACCAAATTTGGTATGTAGGTTCTTATATTTCCCAAGCAGATGAAGTTTATGTTAAATGTTTGATGCCACGCCCACCGCCCCCGCAAATCGGTAATTTACGATTATTAAGCAAAGTATTAAACTTAGAAAGTTATACTTTGGAATGTATAATGCTAAGTGCCATATGAAAATATCCGCCAAACCGATCGGGCCAATAACACAGAAATTATTCAAGTCAACGTTTTCTGTACAAATGTACGAGCAGCAGCCTGCGCGCTTCTTTCAGTAGTTGACGCAGACGTCGACGTCACTCTTAACGTGTGTCGCTATGTGAGTGTGAGCGAGAAAGCTATATGTAGTAGAAGTATTTGTGCAAAATTTCTGTTTGAAATTATGAGTGTGGTTACACGTTTGTAACGGATTTTAAAAATTGGGAGAAGGGTATCCTACCGTTCGACTGTAGCCCTACCCTCTTGTTTTCTATTAAGTAGTAGTTTTTTGTGTTTAAGTAGTATACATACAAACGTATAACTTGATGTCGCTCAAACATAACATAAATGAAATATGCTGTTAATTTGCATATGCTAGCTGTAAGTCTTTACTTTGTGCTCTTGCCTTCTCCTTTTGTGAAAAATAGAATTACTCTCATTTGGATCCATTAAAAAAGAGCAATAATTAAATTGCTTATTTAGTTAACGTACTACAAACCGTATTATTTTACTTTTCGGTTTTTAAATTTGTTCAGGCCGCTAAATTATTTGTATATGCCCATTGAAAGCCGACAGGACATAGGAATCCACAGCTTCCAGATAGTGTCATCCGCTACTTGTTCTTTTGACGCATGTTCGGCTCATCGATAACTTTAATTTCGGAAAAGGTAGACAAGCTCCGTTTCACCTCGTCTTTAAGAGTTTGATACTCTTGTAAGTTAAATTGAGGCGATTGCAGGTCAACACCCAGACCATGGTCAATTTCGGAAAGATTATCCGGGAACACACGGGAAGAGCATCAGGCACAATATTCTGTTGGCCTGTTCGATGTTGGATCTGAAAATCATATCCTTGTTGATTTAAGGCCCATCTAGCCAATCGATTACTAAGGTCAGATTGGGACATAAGCCACTTTAAGGACGCGTGATCTGTTATGACCGTGAACGTCTGTCCTTCGACATAAGCACGGAATTTCTTGATGCACACAATAGCTGCCAGACATTCCTTTTCGGTTACTGAGTAGTTACGCTGACACGGATCCGGTGTGTGCAACAATGGTGCAATAATCATAGCCTGCTTTAGCTCATTGAACGCTTCGTTCGCTACTTCAGACCATAGAAACTTTTGTTTTTCCTTTACAGCAACCGTAGAAGGTGTAGCAAGGGAAGCATAGTTTTAAAAAACTTTTGGTCATTCCAAGGAATCTGCGTAATTGTTTAACGGACAGTGGCGGTGGATATTTTATAATTGCTGATATTTTATCAGGATCCATTGCAATGGTAATATGCGTTTCCAATAATATGCCCTAAGTACCCTACATGCCTGAGGTAAAAAATTTGGACTTCGATAGTAAGACCGGCGTTCTCTAAACATAATGCTATGTGCATTAGAACCGCCATATGTCTTTCAAACGTGTCTGAAACTATCAGCAGATCGTCGAGGTAAACAAACAATTCATGCAAGCAGGAATTATGCGGTACATTAGCTTGGTCATGGTCGAAGGAGAATTGGTGAGGCCAAAAGGCATGACGATAAATTGGTAGAGTGGCTTACAAGGTACTGAGAAGGTAATAGGTTTGCAATGAATTTTTTCCTTTAAGATATCGGCCGCTAAACGTCCGCCAATTCAGCCGATTGATGCACCAGTATCCATGACACCGGATACTGATCGACCTAATATAAAGACTCTAGCGTACAGCCTTACATCAGGCGCTCCGATCCCCGCCAGATTTGTTTTCAATCTGAATTTGATCATAAAAGGTATTAAGGCGCTGAGTCGAACGAGATACCGTTTTAGAGGAAGAAAAATTAGTGGACGTACCAACGCGCTGTGATAAGGACATGTCAGGTAAATTAGTATGTTCAGGTGAAGCTTGAGTAGAATACTCGGTTATTCGGTGTTGGTTTCCCTCGAAATCATCAGTTTGCGTGCCCCTTTCCAAGGTGCACGCGCTTGACCGTTTTTTGGAGTGCAACACTGAGGACAAGATATCCGATAAGTGTCTGCTTTGCCACAACCGTAGCACAAAACCTTACGCTCCGACACACAATCTTGGAAGCCAACTTTACCACAATTCTTCCGCTGACTCACTTTCGGTGGCCACTGCCACTTCATGCACCAGACGGCGCGGAGCCGGCTGAGGCTTTCGTAATCCAGGCTTTACAGATTGCATAAAGGCTTCGCTGGTGCGAATTGTATGTCGAAGTTCAGGAACGGTGCTTATCACTTAATATAGCAACTTGCTGTTTCTCCGGTAAAAGATTTTATCGAAGCGATTCCAGTAGCGATGAATTTGATAATTGCACAGAGTGTTGAATGGAGTCCAAAACTACGCTTTAGTCAAACTCATCGAAAGATTCGCCTTCTTTTTGCTTCCTTCGATGTATTTCTGCTCTAATGTTTACATCAGAGCGTTCATCTTTTAACTGCGTACGCAATGCATCGCATAAGGCAGTCTAAGTGACACTATGCATTCTCCTATGGTAACGCCAATATCAGTCACTGGCACAGCCTTCCACTAGGGTGTTTATGTGGCTCATCAATAGAGCGAAATTTCCTTCTAGGGACTGGTTCGTCAATGTTTCCACCCAATACAAAAATCCTCCACACCCATACCAGATCGACCTGAGAATTTTAGCTTCCAACTCCCCATAATTTGACTTACTCTATCAAGACGAATTCCCGAGTCTGTGGGTGAGCATCTCGGTTGAGTTTCAGGAGTTCGGGGGTCTTGCGACGGCATATTATGCGGTGACATATCTTATGCCGGAGGCGAAACTGGGGGTGCAACCCGAAAATTGGTGGATAATGCTGTTATCATACCTTGAATGCTTTGTTGAAGGGCTAACATCATTTCAGTTTGTCTAGCAGCAGATACATTAATAGCATCAACTATCGTCTGCTGTGACTCACTAGATGGAGCATTAGCTCTAATATTCGCTTAACAGCCTCTCGATTCCACTTCATGCCACATCTGGCGTTCCTCAAGGGAGTCATCTCGGCCCCTTACTTTTTACACTTTTCATCAATGACCTGCCTTTGGTCATACGAAATTCTCGTACTCTCATGTACGCAGATGATGTAAAGCTTTGTTATCAATTTAAAGAAGTCCACTGTCACTCACACTTCCAAGCCGACCTAAATTGTTTTCATTCGTGGTGTTGTGCCAATTTTTTAAACCTGAACAGCTCTAAATGCAAGCTGATGACATTCTCTCGAGCCAGTCCAATGTATACTTCTTATTCTCTTTGTGGTTGTGTCTTGGAAAGAATTACCCTAGTTGATGATTTGGGGGTCCGTTTGGACCGAAAACTAAAGTTTTCCAATCATATTTCTAATATGGTCAATAAAGCCATGGGTGTCCTTGGCTTTATTAAGAGATGGTCTAAGGAATTTGACGATCCTTATCTTACAAAGACCCTCTACATCTCACTTGTTCGTCCTATTCTTGAATACGGCGCATGCGTATGGTGTCCCCAGTACACTATTTATAAAGAACGCATCGAGTCCGTACAAAAGAACTTTTTACTTTTTGCTTTACGTGGCCTTAACTGGGATGAAAATTTAAGACTGCCTTCCTATAACAATAGACTCTTATTATTAAATTTGCCTTCCCTAACTAATCGCAGAACCATGCTAGGGGTATTATTTATTAACAACCTTCTGCAAGGTGACATTGACAGTGAAGCCCTTGTAAGACAGCTTCACTTCTCTGTCCCATGCAGAAGTACTCGTAATTATCTTCCACTAATTCTTCCTTATTGTAGATCGAACTATGCACTACACGATCCGTTCAGGGTATTATGTTCGGACTATAATAAACACGTCATAGCTAGCACTAACTCTATTGCTGCTATGAAGTCTTTAATTCTTCTCTATCTAGTACGTAATAAGTAATATTATTTCCTCGATATTCTTTTTATTGCATGTATATTCTATCTCCTATCCGCGTTTTCTATGTTTATCGCGTTATTTCCTTTCGCGTGTCTATTCGCATTTTTACCGCGTTTCCGTGTCGTCCGTTATGCGACGGTGCCTCTCGGTCAGTTAGGCGGGAGGTGGCGCGCAACAAGCATCGGCTTGGTGTCGTTGGACCACTTGTTAATACATTCATTGTATTTAACGTCCAAAAAAAAAAAAAAAAAGCCAAGTTTGCGTTCTCGGCGCTTGCTTCGTCAAGCCTTTGATTGCGAGTACGCGGCATGGTAATTTCCGGCAGACTTTGCGTTGACTGGCTTAAGTCTGTATTTACCGTTGGGTTCAATAAAGAAGACTGCAATGTTGATCGACAAACTGGACAACGCTCGCGATTGGTGACTTTAGTATTAAAACAAACCCAATGAAAAGTGTGGTTGCAGCTTGTTGATAGTAATTGGGCGGTATGTACTATTTCCTTCAAGCAAATATAACATCTCCTCATTTAAGTTTTCTGAACTTCGACTCATCGACATAATAAGGACATAAAATCAAAATTGTATCTTTGTCTTAATATTATATATTACAAACATTATGACACAAATTAAAATAACCAAAAAAAAATCAATGCTGAATGCAAACTGATCTCAAAACACAACCAAATCAAAAATACGAGGGTCGTTTGATAAGTCCGTGACTTTTTGAATAAAATATATTTTTTTTCGTCAAAGAAGCGTTTTATTTCTCAACATAATCTCCTTTTAGCTCTATACATTTAGTCCAGCGTTTTTCCAATTTTTTTATTCCTTCCAAATAATAGGTTTTCTCAAGGCCCTCAAAATAGTCGTTTGTTTCTGTGATGACCTCTTCATTTGACCCGAATCTCTTACCGCCGAGCCATTTCTTCATGTTTGGGAACAAAAAATTAGTCACAGGGGGCTAAATCTGGAGAATATGCTGGATGGGGTAGCAGTTCGTAGCCCAATTTATGAAATTTTGCCATGCTGACTACACACGTGCACCCGTGCATTGTCCTGATGGAACAGCACCTTTTTTTTCGCCAAATGCGGTCGTTTCTGCTTCAAATCAATATCGAATCTGTCCAAAAGCTCTGAATAATATTCGCCGGTGATCGTTTTACCCTTTTCAAGGTAATCGATGTGAATGATACCTTGTGCATCCCAAAAAACTGTGGCCATGACCTTGTTGGCCGACAGACCCACCTTGGCCTTCTTTGGTGCACGTTCACCCGGAGAAACCCACTGTCTTGATTGTTCTTTGGTCTCTGGTGTGGTGTGGTGGATCCATGTTTCGTCTACGGTAACGAAACGGCGCAAAAATTCGTTTGGATTGCGGTTGAACATCGCCAAACACTCCTTTGAAATGGTCACACGGTTGCGCTTATGGTCGTGTGTGAGCAATCGCGGCACCCATCGCGCGGAAAGCTTTTTCATGTCCAAATATTCATGTAAAATGTGATGTACCCGTTCAGTTGAGATGCCTACAGCCTCAGCTACCTCACGCACTTTCATTCTCCGATCATCCAATATCATTCCATGGATTTTGTCGACGATTTCTGGCATGACGACCTCTTTTGGGGCGACCTGAACGTTCGGCATCACTTGTACTGGTACGACCACAACGGAACTCAGTAAACCATTTCTTAACCATTGAAATTGATGGTGCAGAGTCCCCATAATATTTATCAAGTCTTTCCTTGGTTTCGGTGATGGATTTTTTACGCAAAAAATAATGCTTAATTAGCACACGAAATTCACTTTTTCCATTTTCGTTAAAATTCACGAGATCGTCTGCTTTCAATGCCTATAAAACGCAAACCAAAAAACGCAGCTTTCTCAAAATTTTACAGTCAGCTGTTAATCGATAACTGCTGACAGGAGCAGTGTTGTATTTAGAGCAGGTGCGCGGCAAATACAAAAAGTCACGGACTTATCAAACGACCCTCGTATTATGATTCTAAAAAAAAACTACTCAGAAATTAAATCGATAATCAACAAGTGGATATAGTTACAGTCGAACGCCCGACAGTAGGATACCCTTCTCCCAATTTTCTAAATCTCTTACAACCGTGTAACTACACTGATAATTTCAAATTCTGCACAAATTCTCTACATAAAGCTAACTCGCTCGCACTCACACAGCGATGCGCGTAAAGCGTAAAGCGGGAGACGCAACGTCGAAGTCGACGTCAACTCCAAGCAGCGCGCCGGCTGCTGCTCGTACATTTGTATTGAAAACGTTGACTTGAATAACTCCTGTGTTATTAGTCCGACCGGATGTAATTTGGAAAATACATTTATATGGTAATAAGCATTATACATACCAAAGCAGAACTTTCTAAGTTTAATATTTTGCTAAATAATCGTAAATTACCAATTTGCGGGGGCGGTGGGCGTGGCATCAAACATTTGAAATAAACTTTATCTGCCTATTATATAAAGGAACCTCCATATCAAATTTGGTGTCTCTAGCTTTTTTAATAGCTGAGATCTGTTGTCTCATACAGACGGACAGACGGATAGACGGACAGACGGACAGACGGACAGACAGACGGACATGGCTTAATCGACTCGGCTAGTGATCCTGAGCAAGAATATATATACTTTATGGGGTCTGCCACGCCTCCTTATGCCTGTTACATAAATTGCACAAAGTTAGTATCGTTTTTTGACCATTTTCAATGGTCGAAGGGTATAAAAATATAATCATAGAAAAAATTCCAGGAGTCACGATTAACTTCTGCGAGAAACGTACTTTCTTTATTTTTGTTAACGTAGTCGGCTGACTGACAGGTAAGAGACAATGAGTAAGTGTGGACGAAAAACTAGCAAAAACTGGAGCATTTTATATTAAATATCAGACATATAGATATTATCAGTAAGCGAGCAAGCAGGTAAATAAATAATTTATTTCGACCTTAGTACTGAACCTTACTAGAGATAACTTACTCCTTCTGTTGCATACAAACGGATAGGAATATACGAAGGATAAGGGAGCTAAAAGAAAGAGGAATGATATAAGGATCACAAGGGAATCTGAAATGCCATGGAAGCGATAAACTAGTCTCGAACAGAATCACTAATCCAAAGCAACTATTCATTGAGATAAATTCGGATTAAGAGTTAGTCAAAGCCATATACTCTTGGCAGAACCAAATCCAAATCCAACCCTTATTCACTCCATACAGTTACTGACAAACAATACTTCACAATATTTTGAAAAGTGGAGAGCCATAGGCATTAACTCTGCACCAGGACAATTTCCGACCAATCAAAAACTATCATAGAGATATTCTGTGTGCTATTGAACAGGGTGTCTCAACCTTATCTAATGTGAAAACAAATCTACCGTTATTACCATCACAGAAACACAACACAGGGAAACTTCTAATCTTTAATTAGACGCACATGTCAAAAGATGGTATAAGTCTATTATTTTTTTTTATTGATTCGGAACCTGCCGGATCGAGGCCTCACGTTGGGCGCCAATTTATTTATATTTATTATTAATCTGTAACATACAACGTTAGAGTAATGTTAGAGTTTTGTTGGGTCGCTAGTACGCGCTGGTATCCGGCTCAGATGTGTCGGCAATCGGGGGGTCCAAATGAAAACCGCAACAAGAGGTGCTCAAGACATTAATACAAATACAATTAAAAGAAATTCGCGTGCTATATCGCCGGTCAACTAAATAACATCTGAAGAACAAGAACAAAGAAAAGGTAGAAGAGGCTAGTAAGTCAGTCATCCCAATAACAACAAGTGGGTAGGGCTACAGTCGAACGCCCGACAGTAGGATACCCTTCTCCCAATTTTAAAAATCCGTTACAAACGTGTAACCACACTCATAATTTCAAACAGAAATTTTGCACAAATACTTCTACTGCATATAGCTACCAAAGCAGCACTTTCTAAGTTTAATACTTTGCTTAATAATCGTAAATTACCGATTTGCGGGGATGGTGGGCAAACATTTGACAAAAACTTGTTCTGCCCCGGATATACAGGAACATTCATACCAAATTTGGTGTCTCTAGCTCTTTTAATAGCTGAGATCTGTTGTCTCAAACAAACAGATAGACAGACGGATTCCCGACAGACCGACAGACAGACGGACATGTCTCAATCGACTCGGCTAGTTATCCTGAGTAAGGATATATATACTTTATGGGGTCTGCCACGCCTCCTTATGCCTGTTACATACATTGCACAAAGTTAGAATACCTTTTTTTTGACCGCTTGACTGTAGCCATATCCACTTGTTTTCTTTTCTTTTCTTTACGACGGAGACAAGGTGATTTAGCAATAAATGTTTATTTTTTTTTTTAATCAAATACTTTTGTATATATCACTTCCATAATTCTGGAAAGGGAATTAGGGCGGCTCCGCCGGACACCTAACGGCACGTGTACCCTTGGATGAACTTTGGGCCACGAGGTTATGACGCGTCGTTTAAATATTTTATATAAACTGCCAGAATCTAGGGATGAATTATAATTAGATTCTGCAAAATATAATTGCCGAAGCAATCCAAGAAAATATTTACTTGGTCTGGCACCAAAGTTGGATGTTCTAGTTATGTCACGCTTATGATACTAATCCATGAAAATTTGCGGCATCCTACGAATTTTTTTAAGTTTATTTAATTAATAAGGTTGAAGCGTAAGTACAATATATTACGTTTCCCAACTGAAAACTTTGGAGTGAAAACAAATAAATTTTTGGGCCACGTGTGAAAAAAATTTTTTTTTTTTTTCCTTTTTTCAACGAGAGCGCACGTCCGACATCTTGGTCTGGTCAAAGAGAAAGAGATCGAAGCCAGTCGCGGTAATCGACATGTCGATTGCTCTTAACCTAATTATTTATGCACGGATGCACTTCGATTGCAAATAATGGCATTTATTTATTGGAACTGCTATATCAACAGATGGCGCTACTAGCCGATCAATAATAATAAGTCATACGTTCGATCTTAGATGGCGCTTTTGAACATGAATATTCCTGGACGAAGTAGATCGTTGAGTTATAACAATGTTTTAATTTCTAGCAGTGACAAGCGCCACTTCAATGTTGTTCCACCACACTCTCAAATCACGTCACAAGCTTCACTGGAAGGCAACCATCATCGGCTGTAAGATTTGCAAGAATTTATATAGTACAAATGCGCCCTATTACTGAAGATTTATATGGGGAGTATAATTTTATTATATCTTAATATTTTAATTCAAGATATTGGTTTAGTTTTCGTTTAATTACACAATAGTTTATTTTATATTTGAATAAAAAATGTTCGGCGCTCAACAAAAAGCGACGCTATCTTATATTGAATTCAGCAAAGAGTGGACAGGGCCGTCGGTCATGTCAAAAATTCGTCGGTAGCTTTCGATTGGCGTGTGCGGGTCGTTTTTATATCGTGATCGATTGGCGATACTGATTTCATTAAAAAACCAACGCGATTTTAATATTTAAATAAATTAAGATTCTTATTTTATAGTTTAGTGTGTAGTTGTGTAGTGCATATACGCATTACAAGTGTTTGCGAAAAACTATAAATATAAATTTATTAAATATTCCGCGATTGATTGTGAGTGCTTGGAACGTTGCATGTGTACATATGTATATGTGATTGCTTTGAGGCCAAGAGTCCCGTGCATTTACCCAAAAGTCGTTACAGCGTAGCTGTACGTTTGCTGGCACGCATATACATGTGCTGATAATACGCATCCAAGTGAATGCCAAAAACTTTAGTGTGTGACAGTATAAATTATAATTGGTATCGGTTCGTGCTCGTGTTCGCGATAAAATATGCAATAATTATAATTGTTTTTATAATATTTAAATATTAATATCAAGTGTCAATATATTATATATAAATATATTACATACAATTTTATATTAATAAAATATATTGATATTTTAATAATATATAAATTAATTTTTATAAAATATAAAATTAATATCAAATATCAATATATTATATATAAATATATAATATAATATATATTATATATATTATGGTATATATTGATATTTAAAATTAATAATATTTATTTTAGTTTGTATAATATTAGAAATTAATATAAAATATCACTATATTTTATATATATTTATGTAACTATAATATATTGATATTTTAGATTAAAAAATTTGTATATATATATATATAAGTTAACCAAAGTCAACGGTCTCAGAACTGCTGACTGAAATATGACGCCGGGAGAATCTGCAGACCAAGCAGTTGACCGGATGTCGTTGCATAGCCGGCAAACACGACATATTTGCGTGGCCGCTATGAATATGATTGCGAAACAAAGTTTCGCTTTCATGTACTTCTAAGTTCACTATTGTATTCAGTTCGATTTTATGCTCGCTTGCCATCGCTTCGCCTGGCTCGAGTGATTAAATAAATAATTAATTAAACTCCTTGTCTTTCACTGTCGCGGCATCGCCCGACAATAGACTCGTAGAGCCGCGCGCGATTTACGCCGGCAACTAAATAATTGGCGCCCAACGTGGGGCCAAAGCCAAAGGACCTTCCGTCTGCTCTTGCGCTAGCACAGGAGGTTGAATCGAACCATGAGAGATATGCGTTCGCGGCCAACTTTGCAAAAAGCCAAGAGGATAGGGATCGTAAGCCAAATGCCCGCCAACATGAGAAAACATCTCAACAGGCAGAGCTACAACCAAGCGGTTCAAAGAACCCACATTTCAATAAGCATTCCAAGCAGCAGGGCCAATCCGGCCAGCGTGGTAGTGGACAACAGAACTCCGCAAATGCGCAAGAGCCAATGGATATAGAACCCTCTATTTCCAAGTTCGTTCAGTCCACACAATTCCCAGCTGCCATAAACAAGCGGTCGGCCACATCTGATCGCACTAACAGCAACCAAAAGCAGCAGAGAGTGAACCACGTCACTCAGGCTGCAGGGCAGGGAGCTGAGGCATACGTCAGTGCCGCCGGCAGCGCTGTGGCGCAGATTGACGACGATGCCGACTCTGATTCCCTCAATTTTTTAGGGGAAAGTCCCTGCTGGCCGTCATCAGACGAAGAGTAGCAGGGCTAGACATGAGCTTCCTTATCGACACCGGCGCGTCAAAGAATTTTATCAGGCCACACAAAGAGTTACGTGGCGTGCGTCCGGTTAACTCCCCATTCAAAGTGCATTCGATACATGGCTCAACTAGCGTCACACAGAAATGCTTTGTTGCGTTATTCAACGTAAAAGCAACCTTCTTCATACTACCAGAACTGTCAACCTTTGACGGAATAATCGGCCTCGACTTGCTAGCACAAGCTGGCGCATCGCTCTGTTTGTCCTCCGCTCAGCTTAGATGGGGCACAGAAGTCGAGAAAATATTTTTCCACAAGTGCGCTAATGTCAATTTCACCGATATAGATTGCGCAGACGCACCGGTTTCAGTGCGTAATACTTTCTTAAAAATGTTAAGAACCAACAAGAAGGCCTTTGCAGATCCGAATGAGGCTCTCCCTTACAACACTTCGGTGGTTGCCACCATCAGAACAGTAAGTGAGGAGCCCATCTATGCAAAACTTTACCCGTACCCAATGGGCGTGGCCAACTTTGTCAATAAAGAGATCCAAGATCTCTTAAAAAATGACATTATTCAAAAATCGGCATCCCCCTACAACAATCCCATATGGGTAGTAGACAAAAAGGGTACCGATGAGGAGGGCAACCGTAAAAAGCGGTTAGTAATAGACTTTCGCAAACTCAATGAGAGGACAATCCCAGATAAATACCCGATGCCAAACATCGGAATGATACTAGGCAATTTGGGCAGCGCCCGCTACTTTTCAACTCTGGATCTTAAATCCGGATACCATCAAATCACACTCGCAGAGCGAGACCGTGAAAAGACGTCTTTCTCAGTAAATGGGGGAAAGTACGAGTTCAAGAGAATGCCATTCGGCCTTAAAAACGCCGCCAGCATCTTTCAAAGAACTATTGATGACATCCTCCGTGAGCAGGTAGGCAAATTTTGCTACGTTTACGTTGACGATGTAATCATTTTCTCGAAAGACGAAGAGTCGCATGTCAGACATGTGGATTGGGTCTTAAGGAGACTACATGAAGCAAACATGAGAGTATCTGTCGAGAAGTCGCGTTTTTTTAAGGAAAGCGTGAACTTTCTGGGGTTCATAGTTACAAGCAATGGTGCAACTACGGACCCAGAGAAAGTTAGGGCCATAAGAGAGTTCCCAGAGCCCAAGACAGTGTACGAGGTCAGATCATTTCTAGGCCTTGCAAGTTACTACATATGTTTCATTAAAGATTTCGCTGCCATAGCAAGGCCCATTTCGGGCATACTAAAGGGCGAGAATGGAACAGTCAGTAAGCACAGGTCGCGAAACATTCAGGTGCGCTTTTCTGAAGCTCAGCAACAAGCGTTCCAGAAGCTGTGTAACATTTTGACGTCAGAGAATGTCATGCTTAGTTACACAGATTATACGAAGCCATTTGATCTAACGACAGATGCTTCAGCATACGGTATAGGCGCGGTCTTGTCTCAAGAGGGCCGCCCTATAACAATGATTTCAAGAACATTGAAGGACAGCGAAGCCAACTACGCTACTAACGAGCGGGAGTTATTGGCCATTGTATGGGCCCTGGCTAAGCTGCGGCATTACTTGTATGGAGTTAAAGATATAAATATCTTTACTGACCACCAGCCCTTAACCTTTTCTGTATCAGAATCAAACCCCAATGCAAAGATTAAGAGATGGAAAGCGCGCATAGACGAGTCTAATGCCCGGGTCTTTTACAAGCCCGGTAAAGAAAATCTCGTGGCGGATGCATTGTCCAGACAACAGCTAAACGCTTTGGATGAACAAGAACCCGAATCCTGCGCAGCAACAATCCATAGTGAGCTCTCCCTCACACACACGATCGAGTCAACCGATAAACCGTTGAACTGTTTCCAGAATCAGATAGTACTGGAAGAAGCACGCCTCCCATCTAAACAGACTTTTATTTTATTCGGGAATAAAAGGCGGCACGTGGTTAATTTCGCCTGCAGAGAATCTCTGCTACACGAACTGACAGACATAATTGTCCCGACAAGCGTGAACGCTATTCATTGCGATTTGCATACGCTCGCAATGATACAGGATGCAGTAGTCCGGAGATTCCCGGCCACAAAATTCTGGTTCTGCAAGAACCGCGTGGTGGACATATTCAGAATAGAAGAGGGAAAGGAAATCTTGGCTGTTGAGCACAATAGGGCCCACAGAGCAGCACAGGAAAATGTGAAGCAGGTTTTGTCCGAATACTATTTCCCCAAAAGGGCTAAGCAAGAGCCAAATATGATAGGCACCCAAAGAAACAAGAGATCGGCGAAACGCCAATACCTTCAAACACTGGGGAAATGTTGCACATCGACATTTTCTCTACCGATAGGAAATTCTTCCTCACTTGCGTCGACAAGTTTTCCAAATTTGCTGTTGTCCAGCCGATTAACTCGAGAACCATTGAGGACCTGAAGCCAGCGCTGCTTCTACTCATGAATTTTTCCCGAGTGCTAGAATGATATACTGCGACAACGAACCATCGCTGAACTCACACACAGTTACAGCCATGCTGTCTAATAACTTTGGCGTTAGCATTGCAAACGCACCACCACTGCACAGCACCTCCAACGGGCAGGTGGAGCGTTTCCACAGCACTCTGCTGGAGCTCGCCAGATGTCTTAAAATAGATAAGGGCATAAGCGACACGGTGGAAGTCATCTTGCTAGCCACCGCACAATACAACAAGTCGATTCACTCGGTCGTCAACAGGAGGCCGGCTGACATCGTTCAAACGCACCCCAATGAGTCACAAGAAGAAATCCGTAATTGAATTTTAAAGGCTCAAACTGCACTCAGGGCCAGAGAAAATGCCACTCGGCAAAACAGGTCGTTTGATGTTGGTGAGAAAGTGTTGGTCAAGTCCAACCGAAGACTCGGCAACAAGCTCACGCCTCTATGCGAGGAAAGAGCTGTTGAAGCGGACATGGGGACCACAGTCCTCATTAAGGGGAGGGTGGTCCATAAAGACAACCTAAGGTAGCTCGCATGCGCGTACTTTGATTAATTTTAAACTTTTGGCCACTTGGCATAACTTTAATTAGATCTAAAGGTTTCAATGCCATTGGCATATAGCATTTAAGTTAAATATTTCCTGGTGTTGGGTTTTCATCTTTGCAAACAAAAACTTAGTTAAAATTTCGCTTACAGGGTTGGACTCATCCTCTTCCTGTCTGTATCTTTGGCCTCGGCGCACATCACCGACTACTCGCGTGCCAAATACATCCCCGTTATCGAGGGACGAGTCTTGGTATGGGAGGAGTTTGCTTATGTTAGGCATTCGGCAAACCTCTCGGAATATATGCGCATAGTAGAGGAAACAACCAGCTTGCTGGACAAGTTCCCACACTCGCATATGAGAAAATTGTTGAGCGTAGATGCAGCTCACTTAAGGGATTTGCTAGAAGCATTGGGCACGCACCACAGGGTAGCTAGGAGCTTGGATTTTTTAGGGTCCATGTTGAAAGTCGTAGCAGGCACCCCAGATGCCAAGGATTTAGAAAGGAGTAGATTTACAGAAACTCAGCTAATCAACGCACACAATAGACAAGTGGAAGTAAATACCAGAGTCCAAAGTCAAATTAATCAGCTAACAGTCACCGTAAATACAATTCTCAAAGCAGCAAAAGATTCACAAATAGATTCCGGCCACTTATACGAGACCTTGCTAGCAAGAGACAGAATGTTGATGATGGAGTTGCAAAATCTCATGCTAGCCGTAACACTTGCAAAACTTAAAATTGTCAGCCCAAATATTTTAGATCACGCAGACTTAAAGTCAGTTTGGCTTGAGGAGCCCACAGACACCCCTATAGGGGATCTCATGTCCGTATCGTCCGTCAAAGTCCTACAGTCCGTTAACGCCCTACACTTTATAATTAGGTTCCCCAAAATCAAATTTAGCTGTAAAAAGATTATTATTTTTCCCGTGGAGCAAAAAGGTTTCACATTGCGGATAGACGATAATATCATAGCGGAGTGCGACGGAGGGATTTACATGGTCGAAAATTGCACCGCCTCCCCCGGTGCCTCTTTCTGTCGGTTGTCATCAGAAAGTTCATGTGCCAGAGAACTTCATGCAGGCGGTGTGGCCCATTGCGAAACCCAACCAAGCAATCTGGGCCCGGTAACTTATGTGGACGACGGAATCGTCATAGTAAATGACCAACCCGCAAAGGTGCAGGTTGACAATGGCACTGAAGTTTGGATACACGGTACACACCTCATCACGTTCGATGAGCGGGCCACCATAAACGGAACCTCGTTTACCAACCGAAACAACATCAGAAGCAAAGTCCCGGGTGTTGCTAGATTCCCCCTGCTGAACATCACTGCCAACCAGAACGTGCTCAGCCTCCCTTATCTTCATCGTTTGAGTGAACGTAACTTGGAGACTATCCGGCAGTTCCAAGAGGAAGCTAGCGCCGACCATGCAATCCAGATAATGTTCATCGCTGGAGCAATGTGCTGCACGCTCATTTGCGTCACGCTGGTGTGTTACCGCATCATAAAGACGAGGAGAGCTGCAAGGCAACTAAGCGAGATGGTTGCTGGGATAGGGTCGGCCGAGGGCGGCCTCAACTTAGAGGGGGAGTAGTTAACCAAAGTCAACGGTCTCAGAACTGCTGACTGAAATATGACGCCGGGAGAATCTGCAGACCAAGCAGTTGACCGGATGTCGTTGCATAGCCGGCAAACACGACATATTTGCGTGGCCGCTATGAATATGATTGCGAAACAAAGTTTCGCTTTCATGTACTTCTAAGTTCACTATTGTATTCAGTTCGATTTTATGCTCGCTTGCCATCGCTTCGCCTGGCTCGAGTGATTAAATAAATAATTAATTAAACTCCTTGTCTTTCACTGTCGCGGCATCGCCCGACAATAGACTCGTAGAGCCGCGCGCGATTTACGCCGGCAACTAAATAATTTATATATATATATATATATATATATATATATATATATATATATATATATATATATATATGTTAAGCAAGACTATTTCTTGCTTGTGTTGCTACGGCTCCCATAGCTGCATACCTCACCTAGTAAGCACATGTAGCATTCCAAGTGTTCTTTTGTGTCGTGGATAGGTTCCCCAAATGAAGTCAAAGGTTGTGCTAAAGAACCGTTTGCGTTGACTTTCTAATTAATTTTAACAATTGATCGTAAACCAGATTAGAGATTTATTCGGATTACGGTTGTGATTTCGGGAGCTGCACGTCCAATGTGGCTGACAGTAGGCGATTGAAAAAAAAGAAGAAAGTGGATGACAGTAGGCGATGGGAAGAAAGAACTAGCGATGATTCCCAGGATATTGATTACAAATTAATATCTAGCAAATTATGATTAAAGTAAATGTGATTAGCAAATTCAAGGTTGCCAGATCTCCATAAATACTTTCTAGCGTCGGTGCTGGTTCTCTCCAGAGCTCCGGCTCCATTGCTGAATGCGGCGTTTGCATCCAGCGGGGGAAGCGCGTGTAAGAGCGGTGGTCAGAAGGGGAGGGGGAAAGATACTTAGAGAGAGTTCATAACTTACATAGTAACGTATTATATACTCACATTAGTATAAACACATAAACTATACAGTATGAACCCCGCACATAAGCATAAACAAAATATTCCTGCACTTAAGATAAGTTAAACAAATGGCCAAAGCCAAGAACAGTTCACAGCATCAAAATATTTATAAACACAAAACTGTCGCCAGCGCATCGTGCACTCAAATAACCACTTATAAACAAAACGCCCACCAGCGCATCACACACTCAAATAATGTAAACATAAAATCCAATCCGATTCAGGGTACCAAGCTAAGAAATTGTATTGTACATTTTAGTCTTAAACTGGAGCTCAATAAAAACAACAGGCCAAAAAATTGTGTCGCATTTTTTATTTGAATAATTCAGCGTCTACCTCAGTCTATTGACGGGTAGTTTGTTGGACTCATAAATTTGTAAAAGTAATATTTTACTATATATATATTAACGAATTCAGTTCGAGGGTTTAATAAAAAAAACAAAAACACAGTTGTTTTCTAAGTTTTTTATTAATTAAACACTTTTTATTTTTCTTCCAAAGGAAGAACTAGAGCCATTAGATTATCTTCGGTTGATAATAGACTTTAGCGAGCTATCGCGGTTGATAGCGTACTCGGTGCTCGGGATTAAGTTGAACTAAACTGAAAGTCTACTGAACTCTCCTGAACTGAACTGAACTGCTGCTTGGAAGCGCGCCTGGGTTTATATAGGCGGGTGGGTGTTAAGAGAGCAAACTCTTTAAGAGAGTTTGGCTAATTTGATTCTAATGTTCTCTTTGAGAGAGTTTGGCAGATTTGATTTTGATGTTCTCTCATTGAGAGAGGGAGAGGTTCCCGATAAATAGGGGTAATTGGAGAATCCTGAGACAAGTGCCTGAGCGGAGACTCGGGTGATAAAGTTTTGTTATTTCAGTTGGCTCGCTCTAAACATTGGGCGGAGACCCGGGTGATGAAGCTTCATTATTATTTCAGTTGGCTCGCTGTAAACATTGGGGATAGCCAAGTGATCGAATTGGGGGACAATTATTTGGGTGATCGGGTTTCCAGATTTATGATCTGTGGGAACCAAAGTTAATCGAAGGGCTCTCGTTCTTTGATTACATATTGTACTTATACATTAATGTGTGTATGTGCGTTTTACAATAATGGTGCTTATACATTAATAATAATAATAATATAACAATAATGTGCGTGTGTGTGTGGGATTGGGGAGTTTAAAGTGTGGGTGTAGAATGGATATGTCATTTCCCCATCCTTAAGAAAAAGGCCTGTCCTCAGGCAATAACTTTAGGGTACAATACAGGGTTACTTACTGAAGGTACATTATTTTCTGTTTCAGGACTTATGATAGTTTCATTTTCTGGATTTTGATTCTTGAATTTTACAATTAATTTTTGTGGTATAGTCTTATATTTATAAATGAAGTATAATGCTGCGATTATAATTATTATTGCCAATGTTGTGATTGTTATTATTTGGAAGACATTATTAGTTTGAGTGTGTTGTTCAATTATTTCTTTTGCCTGAATGTATTCAAGTGGTTCAAGTTTTGTTACATTATTGTTTACATAGATATCGTAGTTTGAGTGTAGTCTAACATTGTGTTGGTAATCAAAATTTCTTCTAACTGAATGGAACAATTAAATGCTTTTATCATGTTATTACCTTCTATTATAATTTCTCTATTAATACAATTTTGATTTAACATAGTTTTGGGAAGGTTCCAGGTTGTGATTATATTAGGTTCAACATATTTTATTTCAAAATCAGAGCGTGTTTTACTATATCTATATTGTGTTGAGACTTGATTAAGTATACCTGTTATGCATTTATTTATGATCAAGCTTTGAGAACTTGCTATAAAAGTTTGATTGTTATGCGAAAAATATTTGTCATGTATTGTTTCAGTTAGTATGTTATTGTTTTCGTCGGGGTATGGTATTATTTCGAAAATAAGTGTTTTAATTATTTCTCTCGGAATGTGGGATATTATCAAAATTTCGTTAGTGTCAGATTTAAGCCAAGC
The DNA here is from genome assembly GCA_018904105.1 of Zaprionus tsacasi. NCBI lineage: Eukaryota > Metazoa > Arthropoda > Insecta > Diptera > Drosophilidae > Zaprionus > Zaprionus tsacasi. The sequence goes on along the minus strand of JAEIFR010000608.1, from coordinate 287,659 downwards.
AGAAGTTTTGATATTAAGAATTTTTTCAGAATTTACGTGAGTAAGGGAATCATGTTTTAAAAGTTTTGGATTAAAGATACCTAAGCGTGTCAGTTGCATACCAAGTTCTATGTCTTCTATGTATTCGGTAAATTGTTGTAAATTGAAAATTAGTAAGGCTAACATTTGGTCTGCTTCGAAATTATTGTTTAATTGATTGGTTACTTTTATTCCTTCATTAATGGCTTCTATTACATGGTTGAGTTCGCTTATTTGTATATTGTTTTTGGAAATGTTACCTATTTGTTGTTGTAATTCTTCTTTATCTTTTTGATCTAATGTGCCGAATAAGTATTTGTAAATAGTTCCCATAAAATTTGCAAGACCGCGTTTGTTACGCTTTGCAATTCTAATGCCATTCATTTCTCTATTGAGTTTTTCTGTTAAGTACTGAATTTGTGGTAAATTTTCAAAAATTTGTGTTTGTTTGATAAGTTCTTCATAAATGATTTCGGTTTTAGTTAAATTAATAGATAAGTAATGATATTCATAGTTTATAGGTAAATCAATTGATCCGGTTTGAAAGATTAAGTAACCGTTTTTGACCTGAATAGGGGTTACTTCTAGGTTTTGCGTGCTAATTGTTGATAGTAGGCATAACATGATTATCATGATCGGGAATGAGCCTGGAATTATCATTATTATATTTACTTTTATTAATTTTCTTTTTCTTTTTAAACTTAGATTTATAATGTATTATCTTTCTACCTCTATTTGTTTCTTCATAGTGTTTACCATCTATTTGTCTTAAGTTTCCTGTCTTTTTAAATGGGTTAGTTGTTTTTGATCTAACCAGAGGAGATTCTCTGAAATTAGTGTCTATATTGTAGTCTTGTCTACTTTCGTTGAGGTTGTCAATTTTGTCTATTTTATTTTGCTGCGTGTTATAGGCAGGGGTGCCTGCATAAATGAAGATGTCTGCTGGTGTTCGACCAGTTGTGTTGTGTTTTGTTTTATGATTGTATACGTAAAGTATTTTTTCGAACTTAGTGAATTGGTTTTCTGGTTCATTCTCGCTTGTTATTATTCTTAGTTTTTCGTTGACAGTTTTATGAAATCTCTCAATATCAGAAATTCCATTTTTACTCGTTGTTATGTTTAAGGTTACTCCTTCTGAATATAACCAGAGCTTAAGTGCGGTGCACATGAAGGCGGAGTCTTTGTCGGCTTTTATTTCTATGGGTTTACCCATGTCATTGAATATACGTAAAATAGCTCTTTTAGCTTCAAGCCAATCTCTACTATTTATTTCTATCAGGGAGGCGTATTTAGAATAAATGTCAATACATGATAGGAATTGTTTATTGTTTATTAGATAAAAATCCATGACATACTTGTCTCTGGGGTTGAAAGTTTCTGGGGTTGTTTCCAGGGCTAATTTTGTATTTCTATGTTCGGTTTTCGCAATGTTACAGATTTCACATTCATTTATGATATTTTGGATAAGTTTTTGATTATCGGGGTAATAATAAAGTTCTTTGAACTGAAGAGTGATTTTTTCTAAGCCTGGGTGTAATAACTCTTTATGTGTTTTGAGGATAATTTCTTTAAATTGAGCATATGTTTGGATATCTATTAGTTTACCACTGGTTCTCATAGTTTTAGTGAAATTGTCGGGACTTATGATTTGATTATAAGCATTTTGAAAGATTTTAAAGTCGGCTTCATTAGGGAAGTAAATAACACTTTTCTTAGTGCAGAGGTATTCTTTAATTAAGGTTTTGGCAAGGGTGTCGGTCATTTCTTTGTAACTAATTTTTATTCTTGTTTTATGAAAGTATCTTATTATTTGGACATCGTCAAAATTATCTTTTAAGAATTCTAATTGTCTGTTGTAATAATTGAGGGGTCTTTCGGTTAAGGAAATGTGGCTTTGATTGTCTTCTTGTGCGCTATGTACAGTAGCTGCTGTAGTTATGGAAACTGGGTTATCTTCTCCTAGGAAATTTTCTTGAATTTGAACTCTGGATAAGGCATCAGCGACATGATTTTCCTTACCAGGTAGGTATTGGATATTATAATCATATTCATTTAGCTTTAATTTCCATCTTTGTAATTTCATATTGGGTTCTTTTACGTTACTTAGCCATACAAGTGGCCTTTGATCGCTTAATATTTCGAACTTTCTACCGAATAGGTAAGACCTGAAATATTTTGTTGCCCATACTATAGCTAATAGTTCTTTTTCTATTGCTGAGTAATTGAGTTCGTGTTCGTTAAGAGTTCTGCTTGCATAGCAAATGGGTTTATGCTCTTGAGATAATACAGTACCTATAGCTATATTACTCGCATCTCTTGTTAATGAAAATTTCTTTTCGAAGTTAGGGTATATTAGTATTGGATCAGACGTGATGAGTACTTTTAGTTTTTCGAAAGCGGACATGTAATCGGTATCTTCTGTATTGATTATTGCTCCTTTTTTTAATTTAGGTGTCATTGGTTTTGCTATTTTTGCAAAATTGGGGATGAACTTACGGTAAAATCCGCAGAGTCCAAGAAAAGACTTTATTCCTTTTGTGGTTTTAGGAATGGGAAAATTAACAATTACGTTTATTTTGTTGGGGTTCGGTTTTATACCGTCTGTTGTGATAATGTGACCAAGAAACTCAGTTTCTTTCTTTAGAAATTCACATTTGTCAAGTTGCAATTTTAAGTTAGCTGATCGTAGCTTTTCGAATACTCTTTTCAATGATATTATGTGTTCCTCTAATGAAGTGGAATAAATGATAATATCATCTAAGTAAACTAGACAATCCTTGTAGATTAAATCTTCTAGGAGGTTGAAAAGTTGCTGGTGCATTTTTCAGACCAAAGGGCATACGAAGATATTCGTAATGTCCGTGTTTTGTTGAAAATGCTGTTTTGGATATTGATTGCGGGTCCATTTGAATTTGATGGAAACCTTTAGCTAAATCAATAGTTGAGAAATATTGACAGCGTCCAAGCTTGTCTAATATTTCGTCCATTACAGGAATAGGGAATTTGTCGTCAATGGTTATTTCATTGAGACTGCGATAGTCTATGACTAATCGAAATTTTGGTTTGCCAGAAGCATCATTTTTCTTTGGGACAATCCAGATTGGAGAACAATAAGGGGATTTAGATTTCCTAATTATATTTTGTTCTATCATTTCGTTAATTTGTTTGTTGACCTCTTGATCAAACGCTTGGGGGTATTTATAAGGTTTTTTATAAATAGGGTCTTCGTGCTTTGTAAGAATAGAATGTTTAATCGTACTTGTGAAGGTCAAATTTTCACCTTCTCTGTACTGAATATCATTGTACTCTAACAAGACAAGCGAAAGTTGTTCCCTTGCTTCTGTATTCAGATGTTCCAATCTGAATACATTGGATTCTCTTAACTCGTCGTCTAAGGCGAAGTTAGAGGGTATTTTTAGAAGGACTTCTTCTATGTTTAGAGGTTCTTCCTCTATTTTAGATAGACTGGGGCACTCATTGGTAGCTTGGGACCTATCTTGTTGTTCGAGGGAATTCCACATTTTTTCTAGAAAGGTTTCTTCTATGTTTAGAGGTTCTTCCTCTATTTTAGATAGACTGGGGCACTCATTGGTAGCTTGGGACCTATCTTTTTTGAAAGAGGTTTTCTTTCTTTTTTTTGTTTTAGGAGGGGTTTCCTCTTGGTCAGATAGACTGGGGTACTCATTGGTAGCTTGGGACCTATCTTGTTGTTCGTGGGAATTCCACGTTTTAATTTCTAGGAGGGTTTTCTCCTTTTTTGGGGTAAGTAGAGGTGTTTCCTCTGTGTTAGATGACTTAGGGCACTCGTTGGTAGCCTTGGACTCATCTGTTTGGGTGTGGTCGTACCACATTTTAAATGGATATCCATTTATATTGACCGTTTGAGTTGAGTAGTTAATTTGAGCATTAGTTGACTCTAAATAATTTCTACCTAACAGTAAGTCATAATTTTCTGAGAAATTGTGAATAAAAAAGGTTTGTTTAGTAGGACATAGTTTGCTTGAATGCAATGAAACGCTTTGGTTTAATACTATAGTGCCATTTATAGTGTGGACTTTTACTTTAGAAGGCTTGGTTGGAAAATTGAAAAAATTTTGTTTCATAATATTGATAGATGAACCAGTGTCTACTAGGCATCTAAGGGTAATATTATTCATTTTAATTTTTAAGAATGGGTTTCCTCTTCTTCTGAATCGCTTTCCGATTCCGAGGCTGGTTGAAGAAAATTTTCGCCTGTGTCCATTTTGTATTGGCCACTAGCATTTTCTCTTTGCCTTTTAACTGGAGGGTTTGGTGCAGTGCTACCTTGTTGTTGGTAATTAAGGGAATTTTGGGCTCTACCCGAATTTAGTTTTTGTTTAAATTCATTGAAAACTTGTGGATTTGATTCCACTGGTTTGGAACTAGTGCTTGGAGAAGATTTATTTGTGACATGCATTGCATTGTTCACGAAATTTTGATTTTGTCCTTTACTCTTTGAGTTTTGGGAAGGATTTGATTTAGAATTATTTTGGGGTTTTGTTCTGTCGTTGTAAGTTAATTCGTATACGTCTTCTTCTTGCGCTACTTGTTTAAGTTTGGATACTGTTGATATATCAGATCTAGCAAGAGTCATGAATAGCCTATCAGGTAACTTTCTCTTGATTACTTTTTTAATTGTAGTGTTTAACGCATTTGTGTAATATATGGTGTTATTGATATCGTTTTCTAACATGAGTTTGTTTGATATTATAAATGACTTAGTTTCTAAATCTTCGACGAACTTACGGATAGTTCCGGGGAAAGGTGTGTTGTAAAGACGTCGTAACAACTCCTCACATGATGTTTGGGTTTTGTACTCGTCGATAAGGGCACTCCTTAGGTCTGGCCAGCTTCTGGCTCCTGATACGGGATACGCGTTGGGCATCTCCTGTGAGTTGCATCTCGATGGCACTGAAGAACACATGCTTCTGTCTGGTGTCACTTGTTGGGTATAATTGGAGTATGAACTCGATCCTTTTGATGAAGGCACTGAGCTCTTGCGTGTTTCCGTTAAATACAGGTATTTGTCTCACTTGACCTAATGCCTGATTAAGGTGGGGCTCCGACAATAGTTGAACCTGTTCGGTTGCCATTATATTGTTATTTTGTTTTAGCAGGGTTTGTTTTGTTTTTACATTTTTATAGTTTTTGGTTGTTTTTACACTTTTATTGTTTTTCGTAGTCAAGTTTACTTTAGCGCCGATTCGCGTGGTTCAATCACAAAAAGATACGCTTGGTCGTACAAGGATCTTTTATCACTAGATTGATATCGGTAAACGAGTCGCACAACTTTTCGGTTTTATCCTACCGGCTGCGCCATTAACGAATTCAGACCGAGGGTTTAATAAAAAAAAACAAAAACACAGTTGTTTTCTAAGTTTTTTATTAATTAAACAATTTTTATTTTTCTTCCAAAGAAAGAACTAGAGCCATTAGATTATCTTTGGTTGATAATAGACTTTAGCGAGCTATCGCGGTTGATAGCGTACTCGGTGCTAGGGATTAAGTTGAACTAAACTGAAAGTTTACTGAACTCTCCTGAACTGAACTGAACTGCTGCTTGGAATCGCGCCTGGGTTTATATAGGCAGAGTGGGTGTTAAGAGAGCAAACTCTTTAAGAGAGTTTGGCTAATTTGATTCTAATGTTTTCTTTGAGAGAGTTTGGCTGATTTGATTTTGATGTTCTCTCATTGAGAGAGGGAGAGGTTCCCGATAAATAGGGGTAATTGGGTAATTGGACAAGTGCCTGAGCGGAAGCTCGGGTGATAAAGTTTTGTTATTTCAGTTGGCTCGCTCTAAACATTGGGCGGAGACCCGGGTGATGAAGCTTCATTATTATTTCAGTTGGCTCGCTGTAAACATTGGGGCTAGCCAAGTGATCGAATTGGGGGACAATTATTTGGGTGATCGGGTTTCCAGATTTATGATCTGTGGGAACCAAAGTTAATCGAAGGGCTCTCGTTCTTTGATTACATATTGTACTTATACATTAATGTGTGTATGTGCGTTTTACAATAATGGTGCTTATACATTAATGTGTGTATGTGCGTTTTACAATAATGTGCGTGTGTGTGTGGGATTGGGGAGTTTAAAGTGTGGGTGTAGAATGGATATGTCACTATATATATATATATATTCTATTCCATATTTCAGTTTATTTATAAATATATATAAATCTATAGCCTCATTTTCTTAAAATACCAAGAATTAGGAGAAGCACTGCTGCAAGGAGGTCGCGGAGGCGTAGATTAATTAATGAGCAAAATAGGGTATATACAGAATATTATGATCAGGAACTTGACAGAAATGCAGCATCCCAAAGGGTACGTAGACAGAATATTGAAATAACCCAGTCGGAAAGAGAACAGGATACTGCTCGACGCTCTTCTCGCCGAGACAATCCGCGACTGAGAATACTTTGCGTCGAACTGGACACAGGCAAGACCCTGTTTAAAGGGCAACCGAACGGGGACTGGACAATGCTCTACGCTCTTCTCGTCGAGCCGATTCGGCGACTAGAGCTCAGGAGCAATGTAAGAATACTTCGCGTCGATCGATGCGCAGACAAGACCCTGTTTATAGGGCAAACGAACAGGGACTGGACAGAGCTCTACGCTCCTCTCGTCGAACCGATTCGGCGACTAGAGAGCAGGAGCAGAGGGAGAATACTTCGCATCGAACTAGACGTTGACAAGACCCTGTTTATAGGGCAACCGAACGGGGACAGGACAACCTTAGGCGCACTAGACAGCGCGATAACATAGAGAGACGGATTTTAGAGAGGGCTATAGATTGGAGTCAAAGAACTCAGGTTAGAGATAATCCTATTCGGAGGATTGTCGAACAGGCTAGAAACTCAAGTGCAAGGCGAAGTGCTCGTATTAGAGCGAAGCAAGCTGCCTTTGATGCAAACAGAAGTTTGACGCAACGAATTAGCCAATATAGGAGAAATAGTGTAAATTGGAGGACAGAAAATCTTAGGAACTCGGTTCGCAATAGAGCAGAACGTGCGAATACTGATACAGATAGTGAGTCTCAGGCTCATTAGTTTAGAGAGCCTAATAGCCAATTTCAATAGAATTGTGAAGCAGGGTCCAGATCAGGTTTGCTTATGCTGCAAGGGCTGGTGGTTTCCACATCAAGTGGACAAAATTTCCCGAGAGGTTATAGAGGAAAAGTGTACCGAGGCAGACAGTGCGGATATTTTGAATCTTTCCTCTTTGTTCCCATCAGAATAATAAACTCTGCAAAACTTGCAGTCGCAGCATTAATTTAGCGAAAAAACCAAAAGCTTCCATTACGAATGGATTAGATTATTCTTATTTTCTCCTTTTTTGGGGTAAGTAGAGGTGTTTCCTCTGTGTTAGATGACTTTTATTGTTTTGTTGGTTTATTTACTTTTTATTTGTTTTTTGGTTGTTTTTACACTTTTATTGTTTTTCGTAGTCAAGTTTACTTTAGCGCCGATTCGCGTGGTTCAATCACAAAAAGATACGCTTGGTCGTACAAGGATCTTTTATCACTAGATTGATATCGGTAAACGAGTCGCACAACTTTTCGGTTTTATCCTACCGGCTGCGCCATTAACGAATTCAGACCGAGGGTTTAATAAAAAAACAAAAAACACAGTTGTTTTCTAAGTTTTTTATTAATTAAACAATTTTTATTTTCCTTCCAAAAGAAAGAACTAGAGCCATTAGATTATCTTTGGTTGATAATAGACTTTAGCGAGCTATCGCGGTTGATAGCGTACTCGGTGCTCGGGATTAGGAGTTGAACTAAACTGAAAGTTTACTGAACTCTCCTGAACTGAACTGAACTGCTGCTTGGAATCGCGCCTGGGTTTATATAGGCAGAGTGGGTGTTAAGAGAGGCAAACTCTTTAAGAGAGTTTGGCTAATTTGATTCATAATGTTTTCTTTGAGAGAGTTTGGCTGATTTGATTTTGATGTTCTCTCATTGAGAGGGAGAGGTTCCCGATAAATAGGGGTAATTGGGTAATTGGACAAGTGCCTGAGCGGAAAGCTCGGGTGATAAAGTTTTGTTATTTCAGTTGGCTCGCTCTAAACATTGGGCGGAGACCCGGGTGATGAAGCTTCATTATTATTTCAGTTGGCTCGCTGTAAACATTGGGGCTAGCCAAGTGATCAATAGGTGGGGACAATTATTTGGGTGATCGGGTTTCCAGATTTATGACAACCGTGGAACCAAATCTTAGTCGGGCGGGGGCTCGTTCTTTGATTACATCTTTACTATATACGAATAATGGTTGTGTATGTGCGTTTTACAATAGGTCGCTTATAAAATATAATGTGTATGTGCGTTTTACAATAATGTGCGTGTATAGTGTGTGTGGGGGAGTTTAAAGTGTAGGTGTAGACTGGATATGTCACTATATATACAGATATGGATATAATATATATATATAGTATATATACACCTGTCCTGGATGAGCTATATATACTATAATATATATATATATATATATAGTGACATATCCATTCTACACCCACACTTTAAACTCCCCAATCCCACACACACACGCACATTATTGTAAAACGCACATACACACATTAATGTATAAGCACCATTATTGTAAAACGCACATACACACATTAATGTATAAGTACAATATGTAATCAAAGAACGAGAGCCCTTCGATTAACTTTGGTTCCCACAGATCATAAATCTAGAAACCCGATCACCCAAATAATTGTCCCCCAATTCGACCACTTGGCTAGCCCCAATGTTTACAGCGAGCCAACTGAAATAATAGAACCTGATCACCCAAACAATTGTCCCCCAATTCGATCACTTGGCTAACCCCAATGTTTACAGCGAGCCAACTGAAATAATAAAGCTTCATCACCCGGGTCTCCGCCCAATGTTTAGAGCGAGCCAACTGAAATAACAAAACTTTATCACCCGAGCTTCCGCTCAGGCACTTGTCTCAGGATTCTCCAATTACCCCTATTTATCGGGAACCTCTCCCTCTCTCAATGAGAGAACATCAAAATCAAATCAGTCAAACTCTCTCAAAGAGAACATTAGAATCAAATTAGCCAAACTCTCTTAAAGAGTTTGCTCTCTTAACACCCACTCTGCCTATATAAACCCAGGCGCGCTTCCAAGCAGTAGTTCAGTTCAGTTCAGGAGAGTTCAGTAAACTTTCAGTTTAATTCAGCTTAATCCCGATCACCGAGTACGCTATCAACCGCGATAGCTCACTAAAGTCTATTATCAACCGAAGATAATCTGATGGCTCTAGTTCTTCCTTTGGAAGAAAAATAAAAAGTGTTTAATTAATAAAAAGACTTAGAAAACAACTGTGTTTTTGTTTTTTTTTATTAAACCCTCGGTCTGAATTCGTTAATGGCGCAGCCGGTAGGATAAAACGGAAAAGTTGTGCGACTCGTTTACCGATATCAATCTAGTGATAAAAGATCCTTGTACGACCAAGCGTATCTTTTTGTGATTGAACCACGCGAATCGGCGCTAAAGTAAACTTGACCTCGTAATACAATAAAATCGTTTTATCCGCCAAAGAACTTACGGTGATTGACACACAATAGTCAATCTACTGCAAGAACAATAAAAGTGTAAAAACAACCAAAAACAATAAAAGTGTAAAAACAACCAAAAACAATAAAAGTGTAAAAACAACAAAAACAAAAAACCAAACAAACCCTCTGCTAAAACAAAATAACAATGGCAACCGAACAAGTTCAACTATTGTCGGAGCCCCACCTAAATCAGGCATTAGGTCAAGTAAGACAAATACCTGTATTTAACGGAAACACGCAAGAGCTCAGTGCCTTCATCAAAAGGATCGAGTTCATACTCCAACTATACCCAACAAATGACCCCAGACAGAAGCATGTGTTCTTCAGTGCCATTGAGATGCAACTCACAGGAGATGCCCAACGCGTATCCCAACTTTCAGGAGCCAGAAGCTGGCCAGACCTAAGGAGTGCCCTTATCGACGAGTACAAAACCCAAACACCATGTGAGGAGTTGTTACGACGTCTTTACAACACACCTTTCCCCGGAACTATTCGTAAGTTCGTTGAAGATTTAGAAACTAAGTCATTTATAATATCAAACAAACTCATGTTAGAAAACGATATGAATAACACCATATATTACACAAATGCATTAAACACTACAATTAAAAAAGTAATCAAGAGAAAGTTACCTGATAGGCTATTCATGACTCTTGCTAGATCTGATATTTCAACAGTATCCAAACTTAAACAAGTAGCGCAAGAAGAAGACGTATACGAATTAACTTACAACGACAGAACAAAACCCCAAAATAATTCTAAATCAAATCCTTCTCAAAACTTAAAGAGTAAAGGACAAAATCAAAATTTCGTGAACAATGCAATGCATGTCACAAATAAATCCTCTCCAAGCACTAGTTCCAAACCAGTGGAATCAAATCCACAAGTTTTCAATGAATTTAAACAAAAACTAAATTCGGGTAGAGCCCAAAATTCCCTTAATTACCAACAACAAGGTAGCAATGCACCAAACCCTCCAGTTAAAAGGCAAAGAGAAAATGCTAGTGGCCAATACAAAATGGACACAGGCGAAAATTTTCTTCAACCAGCCTCGGAATCGGAAAGCGATTCAGAAGAAGAGGAAACCCATTCTTAAAAATTAAAATGAATAATATTACCCTTAGATGCCTAGTAGACACTGGTTCATCTATCAATATTATGAAACAAAATTTTTTCAATTTTCCAACCAAGCCTTCTAAAGTAAAAGTCCACACTATAAATGGCACTATAATATTAAACCAAAGCGTTTCATTGCATTCAAGCAAACTATGTCCTACTAAACAAACCTTTTTTATTCACAATTTCTCAGAAAATTATGACTTACTGTTAGGTAGAAATTATTTAGAGTCAACTAATGCTCAAATTAACTACTCAACTCAAACGGTCAATATAAATGGATATCCATTTAAAATGTGGTACGACCACACCCAAACAGATGAGTCCAAGGCTACCAACGAGTGCCCTAAGTCATCTAACACAGAGGAAACACCTCTACTTACCCCAAAAAAGGAGAAAACCCTCCTAGAAATTAAAACGTGGAATTCCCACGAACAACAAGATAGGTCCCAAGTTACCAATGAGTACCCCAGTCTATCTGACCAAGAGGAAGCCCCTCCTAAAACACAAAAAAGAAAGAAAACCTCTTTCAAAAAAGATAGGTCCCAAGCTACCAATGAGTGCCCCAGTCTATCTAAAATAGAGGAAGAACCTCTAAACATAGAAGAAGCCCTTCTAGAAAAAATGTGGAATCCCCACGAACAACAAGATAGGTCCCAAGCTACCAATGAGTGCCCCAGTCTATCTAAAATAGAGGAAGAACCTCTAAACATAGAAGAAGTCCTTCTAGAAATACCCTCTAACTTCGCCTTAGACGACGAGTTAAGAGAATCCAATGTATTCAGATTGGAACATCTGAATACAGAAGAAAGGGAACAACTTTCGCATGTTTTGTTAGAGTACAATGATATTCAGTACAGAGAAGGTGAAAATTTGACCTTCACAAGTACGATTAAACATTCTATTCTTACAAAGCACGAAGACCCTATTTATAAAAAACCTTATAAATACCCCCAAGCGTTTGATCAAGAGGTCAACAAACAAATTAACGAAATGATAGAACAAAATATAATTAGGAAATCTAAATCCCCTTATTGTTCTCCAATTTGGATTGTCCCAAAGAAAAGCGATGCTTCTGGCAAACCAAAATTTCGATTAGTCATAGACTATCGCAGTCTCAATGAAATAACCATTGACGACAAATTCCCTATTCCTGTAATGGACGAAATATTAGACAAGCTTGGACGCTGTCAATACTTCTCAACTATTGATTTAGCTAAAGGTTTCCATCAAATTCAAATGGACCCGCAATCAATATCCAAAACAGCATTTTCAACAAAACACGGACATTACGAATATCTTCGTATGCCCTTTGGTCTGAAAAATGCACCAGCAACTTTTCAACGTTGCATGAACAACCTCCTAGAAGATTTAATCTACAAGGATTGTCTAGTTTACTTAGATGATATTATCATTTATTCCACTTCATTAGAGGAACACATAATATCATTGAAAAGAGTATTCGAAAAGCTACGATCAGCTAACTTAAAATTGCAACTTGACAAATGTGAATTTCTAAAGAAAGAAACTGAATTTCTTGGTCACATTATCACAACAGACGGTATAAAACCGAACCCCAACAAAATAAACGCAATTGTTAATTTTCCCATTCCTAAAACCACAAAAGGAATAAAGTCTTTTCTTGGACTCTGCGGATTTTACCGTAAGTTTATCCCCAATTTTGCAAAAATAGCAAAACCAATGACACTCAAATTAAAAAAAGGAGCAATAATCAATACAGAAGATACCGATTACATGTCCGCTTTCGAAAAACTAAAAGTACTTATCACGTCTGATCCAATACTAATATACCCTAACTTCGAAAAGAAATTTTCATTAACAACAGACGCGAGTAATATAGCTATAGGTGCTGTATTATCTCAAGAGCATAAACCCATTTGCTATGCAAGCAGAACTCTTAATGAACACGAGCTCAATTACTCAGCAATAGAAAAAGAACTATTAGCTATAGTATGGGCAACAAAATATTTCAGGTCTTACCTATTCGGTAGAAAGTTCGAAATATTAAGCGATCATAGGCCACTTGTATGGCTAAGTAACGTAAAAGAACCCAATATGAAATTACAAAGATGGAAGATAAAGTTAAATGAATATGATTATAATATCCAATACCTACCTGGTAAGGAAAATCATGTCGCTGATGCCTTATCCAGAGTTAAAATTCAAGAAAACTTCCTAGGAGAAGATAACCCAGTTTCCATTACCACAGCAGCTACTGTGCATAGCGCACAAGAAGACAATCAAAGCCACATTTCCTTAACCGAAAGACCCCTCAATTATTACAACAGACAATTAGAATTCTTAAAAGATAATTTTGACGATGTCCAAATAATAAGATACTTTCATAAAACTAGAATAAAAATTAGTTACAAAGAAATGACCGACACCCTTGCCAAAACCTTAATTAAAGAATACCTCTGCACTAAGAAAAGTGTTATTTACTTCCCTAATGAAGCCGACTTTAAAATCTTTCAAAATGCTTATATTCAAATCATAAGTCCCGACAATTTCACTAAAACTATGAGAACCAGTGGTAAACTAATAGATATCCAAACATATGCTCAATTTAAAGAAATTATCCTCAAAACACATAAAGAATTATTACACCCAGGCATAGAAAAAATCACTCTTCAGTTCAAAGAACTTTATTATTACCCCGATTATCAAAAACTTATCCAAAATATCATAAATGAATGTGAAATCTGTAACATTGCAAAAACCGAACATAGAAATACAAAATTAGCCCTGGAAACAACCCCAGAAACTTTCAACCCCAGAGACAAGTATGTCATGGATTTTTATTTAATAAACAATAAACAATTCCTATCATGTATTGATATTTATTCTAAATACGCCTCCCTGATAGAAGTAAATAGTAGAGATTGGCTTGAAGCTAAAAGAGCTATTTTACGTATATTCAATGACATGGGTAAACCCATAGAAATAAAAGCCGACAAAGACTCCGCCTTCATGTGCACCGCACTCAAGCTCTGGTTAGATTCAGAAGGAGTAACCTTAAACGTAACAACGAGTAAAAATGGAATTTCTGATATTGAGAGATTTCATAAAACTGTCAACGAAAAACTAAGAATAATAACAAGCGAGAATGAACCAGAAAACCAATTCACTAAGTTCGAAAAAATACTTTACGTATACAATCATAAAACAAAACACAACACAACTGGTCGAACACCAGCAGACATCTTCATTTATGCAGGCACCCCTGCCTATAACACGCAGCAAAATAAAATAGACAAAATTGACAAACTCAACGAAAGTAGACAAGACTACAATATAGACACTAATTTCAGAGAATCTCCTCTGGTTAGATCAAAAACAACTAACCCATTTAGAAAGACAGGAAACTTAAGACAAATAGATGATAAACACTATGAAGAAACAAATAGAGGTAGAAAGATAATACATTATAAATCTAAGTTTAAAAAGAAAAAGAAAATTAATAAAAGTAAATATAATAATGATAATTCCAGGCTCATTCCCGATCATGATAATCATGTTATGCCTACTATCAACAATTAGCACGCAAAACCTAGAAGTAACTCCTATTCAGGCCAAAAACGGTTACCTAATCTTTCAAACCGGATCAATTGATTTACCTATAAACTATGAATATCATTACTTATCTATTAATTTAACTAAAACCGAAATAATTTATGAAGAACTTATCAAACAAACACAAATTTTTGAAAATTTACCACAAATTCAGTACCTAACAGAAAAACTCAATAGAGAAATGAATGGCATTAGAATTGCAAAGCGCAACAAACGCGGTCTTGCAAATTTTATGGGAACTATTTACAAATACTTATTCGGCACATTAGATCAAGAAGATAAAGAAGAATTACAACAACAAATAGGTAATATTTCCAAAAACAATATACAAATAAGCGAACTCAACCATGTAATAGAAGCCATTAATGAAGGAATAAAAGTAACCAATCAATTAAACAATAATTTTGAAGGAGACCAAATGTTAGCCTTACTAATTTTCAACTTACAACAATTTACCGAATACATAGAAGACATAGAACTTGGTATGCAACTGACACGCTTAGGTATCTTTAATCCAAAACTTTTAAAACATGATTCCCTTACTCACGTAAATTCTGAAAAAATTCTTAATATCAAAACTTCTGCTTGGCTTAAATCTGACACTAACGAAATTTTGATAATATCCCACATTCCGAGAGAAATAATTAAAACACCTATTTTCGAAATAATACCATACCCCGACGAAAACAATAACATACTAACTGAAACAATACATGACAAATATTTTTCGCATAACAATCAAACTTTTATAGCAAGTTCTCAAAGCTTGATCATAAATAAATGCATAACAGGTATACTTAATCAAGTCTCAACACAATGTAGATACAGTAAAACACGCTCTGATTTTGAAATAAAATATGTTGAACCTAATATAATCACAACTTGGAACCTTCCCAAAACTATGTTAAATCAAAATTGTATTAATAGAGAAATTATAATAGAAGGTAATAACATGATAAAAGCATTTAATTGTTCCATTCAGTTAGAAGAAATTTTGATTACCAACACAATGTTAGACTACACTCAAACTATCTATGTAAACAATAATGTAACAAAACTTGAACCACTTGAATACATTCAGGCAAAAGAAATAATTGAACAACACACTCAAACTAATAATGTCTTCCAAATAATAACAATCACAACATTAGTAATAATAATTATAATCGCAGCATTATACTTCATTTATAAATATAAGACTATACCACAAAAATTAATTGTAAAATTCAAGAATCAAAATCCAGAAAATGAAACTATCATAAGTCCTGAAACAGAAAATAATGTACCTTCAGTAAGTAACCCTGTATTGTACCCTAAAGTTATTGCCTGAGGACAGGCCTTTTTCTTAAGGATGGGGAAGTGACATATCCATTCTACACCCACACTTTAAACTCCCCAATCCCACACACACACACGCACATTATTGTAAAACGCACATACACACATTAATGTATAAGTACAATATGTAATCAAAGAACGAGAGCCCTTCGATTAACTTTGGTTCCCACAGATCATAAATCTAGAAACCCGATCACCCAAATAATTGTCCCCCAATTCGACCACTTGGCTAGCCCCAATGTTTACAGCGAGCCAACTGAAATAATAGAACCTGATCACCCAAACAATTGTCCCCCAATTCGATCACTTGGCTAACCCCAATGTTTACAGCGAGCCAACTGAAATAATAAAGCTTCATCACCCGGGTCTCCGCCCAATGTTTAGAGCGAGCCAACTGAAATAACAAAACTTTATCACCCGAGCTTCCGCTCAGGCACTTGTCTCAGGATTCTCCAATTACCCCTATTTATCGGGAACCTCTCCCTCTCTCAATGAGAGAACATCAAAATCAAATCAGTCAAACTCTCTCAAAGAGAACATTAGAATCAAATTAGCCAAACTCTCTTAAAGAGTTTGCTCTCTTAACACCCACTCTGCCTATATAAACCCAGGCGCGCTTCCAAGCAGCAGTTCAGTTCAGTTCAGGAGAGTTCAGTAAACTTTCAGTTTAATTCAGCTTAATCCCGATCACCGAGTACGCTATCAACCGCGATAGCTCACTAAAGTCTATTATCAACCGAAGATAATCTGATGGCTCTAGTTCTTCCTTTGGAAGAAAAATAAAAAGTGTTTAATTAATAAAAAGACTTAGAAAACAACTGTGTTTTTGTTTTTTTTTTATTAAACCCTCGGTCTGAATTCGTTAATATATATATATTCTATTCCATATTTCAGTTTATTTATAAGTATATATAAATCTATAGCCTCATTTTCTTAAAATACCAAGAATTAGGAGAAGCACTGCTGCAAGGAGGTCGCGGAGGCGTAGATTAATTAATGAGCAAAATAGGGTATATACAGAATATTATGATCAGGAACTTGACAGAAATGCAGCATCCCAAAGGGTACGTAGACAGAATATTGAAATAACCCAGTCGGAAAGAGAACAGGATACTGCTCGACGCTCTTCTCGCCGAGACAATCCGGCGACTAGAGAAGAGCGAAAAGTAAATACTTCGCGTCGAACTAGACGCAGACAAGACCCTGCTTACAGGGAAAACGAACGGGAACAAGACAGAGCTCTACGCTCTTTTCGTCGAGCCGATTCGGCGACTTGAGAGCTGGAGCAGACGGGGGATGCATTGCGTCGATCGAGGCGCAGATAAGACCCTGTTTATTGGGCAACCGAATAGGGATAGGACAATGCTTGTCGCTCTTCTCGTTGAGCCTATTCGGCTTTTAGAGCACAGGAGAAAAGTGAAAATACTTCGCGTCGAACTAGACGCAGACAAGACCCTGTTTATAGGGCAACCGAACGGGGACAGGACAATGCTCGCCGCTCTTCTCGTCGAGCAGACTCGGCGATTAGAGCACAGGAACAAACTGAGAATACTTTGCGTCGAACTGGACACAGGCAAGACCCTGTTTAAAGGGCAACCGAACGGGGACTGGACAATGCTCTACGCTCTTCTCGTCGAGCCGATTCGGCGACTAGAGCTCAGGAGCAATGTAAGAATACTTCGCGTCGATCGATGCGCAGACAAGACCCTGTTTATAGGGCAAACGAACAGGGACTGGACAGAGCTCTACGCTCCTCTCGTCGAACCGATTCGGCGACTAGAGAGCAGGAGCAGAGGGAGAATACTTCGCATCGAACTAGACGTTGACAAGACTCTCAAGAGGAAAAGTGTACCGAGGCAGACAGTGCGGATATTTTGAATCTTTCCTCTTTGTTCCCATCAGAATAATAAACTCTGCAAAACTTGCAGTCGCAGCATTAATTTAGCGAAAAAACCAAAAGCTTCCATTACGAATGGATTAGATTATCCGGGCTTAACGCCCTTAGAAGAAAGGTTGATTTGTCCCCGTCTTCTTTTCATGATCATAAAGTCTCTTGGATATAGACGTCAAAGTGCCATGAAAGGAGCAGTGATCAATGTGCCAACAAAAAACAAACATTGGTTGTCTTCCTACACTTCTGAGACAGTGTAATTTGTTGCGTCAGCAGACGAAAGGGACATCGTTTCTCAAATGTTAGAGAGACCTGCTCAAGCTAATGAGCAAAATAGTGTAGAGGAGGAAGCAGATATAAATCCAGGAGGTCAAGAAACCTTTTTTGAAAATGTCCCTATCGACAGAATAGCGATAGCTCCCGGTGAGGGTCAGCGTCCATTGGATATGATTCAAGATTGTGATTCAGAGGAGCTGGCCTTTCCCACTGTTTTTGCTGGCATTAAAAGGAAATGCCAGGAAAGTTTTACAATCATAGTTAGATCAGAACTTAGGAATTTTCGACAGGAGAGGTTGTAGAACAGACAAATTGTTTCATAACTTTTAAAAGTTAGAAATGATTAAAATTAGGAAAAGCACATCAATTTGCTTACGTAAGCACTCCGCCACTCAAGGCATTTATGCAGCTGATGTGCGAAATGAGGCTACCTTAAATAATTTAATTTTTCACGACGATGACTATAGGCTCTTAAAAGGTATTCGCACGTCTTCTGCTCATTGGGAAGACGAGAAAAAGAAGGTGATGGCTATGATTAGGCAAGTTGGTCTTCCGACATTTTTTATAACGAGTGCCATATTAAGGCTGTAAGATCAAGCATAAAGAAACCAAAAGTTTTTTTGAAACGATATTTTTCGGCAATCAAGCTTAACGCTTACAACAAGCAGCTAATTTTAATGCAGCGAGCAAATATAGATATTCAGTTTATTTTGACCTCTATGCTTGCTGCAGTTACGTCGTTAATTATATTAACAAGTCCCAGAGAGGCATTTCAATGCTCATGCGTGAGGCAATTAATAAGTGAAGGGATAAAAATGTAACTATCAAGCAAAAGTTACAGCATCTAGGGAACAAGTTTATATTTGGCACTGAGATATCCGCTCAGGAAGCCGTCTACTGCTGTTTAGGTATGCACTTGTCCGCCAGCAGTAGTGCCAGTGTATATATCAATTCACATGTAGCAGAAAAGCGGGTCAGAATGCTGAGATCTAAACAGCAACTTGAAAATCTGCCCGAAGACTCTAGGGATGTTTTCCACTTAGGCCTTCTAGATCACTATGTTCAGCGCCCAGACGCTGTAGAGAGCTTACGCCTTGCTGACGTTGCTGCTCTTTATAGCTACAGCATGGCGCACCGTGAAACTCGCTAAAATATTGAGAACGACATTGATGACGAAGTGCCAAGGGCTTCCGAATCAATAGTTTATGCTCCTCGTGATTGTAGTGGCTTCATCAGGAAGAGTCTAACGACATGCATAATTAGGTATAGGAGATTTAATCCCAATACCGAAAGAAGTGACTACTTCAGAGAGCTTTGCGATGCTTTACGCCCCATGGCGTGATGAGCGTGCAGATTTAGTCACAAAAGACTGTGAATTGTTCTGTAGCCGAAATCAGGAGTTAGTAGAGAACAATCGCAGAAAATACAATGTGGAAGACGATAGGGAACTAGAAGAAGCTCTGAGCCACTTGAGAGAAGAAGCCGAAAATAAAGAAAACAAGTGGGTAAGGCTACTACTAAGCGCTCGACAGTAAGATACCCTTCTCTCAATTTTCTAAATATGTTACAAACGTGTAACTACACTACATATAGCTTACTCGCTCGCACTCATACAACGATGCGCGTAAAGAGTAAAGCGACACGACGCAATGTCGACGTCGACGTCAATTGCTCGCTGCAGCGCGCAGGCTACTGCTCGTACATTTGTATTGAAAACGTTGACTTGAATAACTCCTGTCTTATTGATCCGATCAGATTGTAATTTGGAGAATATGTTCATATTGCATTCAGCTTTATACATACCGAAGCACATCTTTATAAGTATAAAACTATGCTTAATAATCGTAAATTACCGATTTGCGGGGCAGTGGGCGTGGCATCAAACATTTGAAATAAATGTTATCTGCCTATTATATATAGGAAGCTCTATTCCAAATTTGGTGCCTCTATCTCTTTTAATAGCTAAGATCCGTTATCTCAAACAGACAGACGGACAAACGGACAGCCGGACAGACGGACAGCCGGATAGACGGACAGACAGACGGACATGGCTCAATCGACTCGGCTAGTGATCCTGAGCAAGAATATATATACTTTATGGGGTCTGCCACGCCTCCTTATGCCTGTTACAAACATTGCACAAAGTTAGTATACCCTTTTTTGACCATTTTCAATGGTTGAAGGGTATAATCAGGTAGAAGAACAGGAGGTAGTAGACACTGGCTTCAGAGTGTTGGGGTTGCCTGAAATAGATCCACAACTGAACGTTTTAAATGTGGATGGCAACATTGAGAATACAGACGAAGATAGTAATATCCAATTTATCAAGCTTCCAGCTTTAGTTTCTCGGGAAAGCTTAGACAATATTGTTAGGTCCCTTTATTTTTTTATTGCACAATGCCAAAAACAATTCAGTGAATTATGAATTTGTTGGAGGCGGTGCTGGAGTCGGAAAGAGCCGACTTATTTCACCCATTTTCCAGTTATTGTCCGTTATTTATAATAGTATGCCAGGATCAGATCCGACATCTATTAAAATCCTTTTGTGTGCACCAAAAGGAAAAGCGGCATTCGGAATCTGTGGTTCAACACTGCATTCCATGTTTTCACTTCCTGTCAATCAATCTCGCTCAGCACCTCTTAGGGCCTTAAGCAATGATTTAGTTAATACTTTTCATTCAAGGTTAATCGACCTTAAATTAATTATTATTCATGAAATATCAATGGTCAGTTCTCTCATGTTTTCGTATTTAGATTCCCGTTTGAACCAAATCTTCAAAAATACTTCTCCCTTTGGTAGTGTTTCTGTTACCATATTCGGTGATCTCAGACAGTTACAACCAGTAGGAGGTGCTTGGATTTTTGATCCAAACACCGGAGACCCCTACCATGAATTATTTGGTACATATCTCTATGATCTTTTTAAGTATTTTGAGCTCACAGAGATAATGCGTCAACGGGACGATCAGTTGTTTGTTTCTGCTTTAAACAACATGTCATCGGGCTGCATGACAGACGATGATATTTCCCTTTTCCGCTCAAGAGTTTGCGAGCCATCGGCAGTGCCAGATGACGCAATTCATCTCTTCACCAGTAACAGCGAGGAAGACTCATTTAATGTAGCGAAACTTAACTCAATTTCTACTGAGCAATTTTTTTTTAACGCTCAAGATTTTATTAAGGCTGTTCATTTGGATGCAGCTAGAAAAAAGTAGAATTCTTTTAGTTCTGGGGTATTGATGCAAATAGATTTTACCATACCCAACACTCCCAATGTTATATGGATAAAATTCACTGAGGAAAGTGTAGGACGGGGGCATCTGGGATATTGATGCAAATAGATTTTACCATACCCAACACTCCCAATGTTTTATGGATAAAATTCACTGAGGAAAGTGTAGGAGAAATTGCGCGTTCAAAGTGTACACATCAAACAGAACCTTCATGAACTCCAGTTCAAAAAATTGTTCGCAGTTTTCAATACCAAAACCCAAGTTACCATTGACCGAAGGCAGTTTCCGGTTGTGCCTGCTGAAGGCATCACAATTCATATGAGTCAGGGAGCTACGTATAACAAAGTGGTAGTCCATGCTAACTCCAGAATGCAGCGTGCTGCATTATACGTAGCTTGCAGTAGAGCAACTACTGCTTTAGGATTATTTATTATTGGAAACTTTGTTCCTCCTAAGCCTCCCCAAAGTAATGATAAAGTGAAAGACCCATTTGAGAAATTGCAGACTGAGAACTATTGCGTATTGCACATTAAGAGCATTTAGTTGACAGTTCCGCTCTCCTCAATTTCTTTCATAATACTCAGAGCCTGCATTACCATATCGAAGATGTACGATCGGAGAGGCTGATGCTTCAGTCATCGGTATTATGCTTCGTGGAGACTTCCATATCGAACGAAAATGTCGAAATACCCGTTTTCACTATAGTTGTGCAATTTGCATCTATGAGACCTTTAACAGGAATCTTAGTTTACGTTAGGAATGAGCTTTTTAGGTAGAATTTCCCATACATTTAGTGGTAGAAAAACAATTGCATATACGCATTACAAGTGTTTGCGAAAAACTATAAATATAAATTTATTAAATATTCCTTATTTATGACGATCCTTATCTTACAAAGACCGTCTACATCTCACTTGTTCGTCCTATTCTTGAATACGGTTCATGCGTATGGTGTCCCCAGTACACTATTTATAAAGAACGCATCGAGTCCGTACAAAAGAACTTTTTACTTTTTGCTTTACGTGGCCTTAACTGGGATGAAAATTTAAGACTGCCTTCCTATAACAATAGACTCTTATTATTAAATTTGCCTTCCCTAACTAACCTTCTGCAAGGTGACATTGACAGTGAAGCCCTTGTAAGACAGCTTCACTTCTCTGTCCCATGCAGAAGTACTCGTAATTATCTTCCACTAATTCTTCCTTATTATAGATCGAACTATGCACTGCACGATCCGTTCAGGGTATTATGTTCGGACTACAATAAACACGTCATAGCTAGCACTAACTCTATTGCTGCTATGAAGTCTTTAATTCTTCTCTATCTAGTACGTAATTAGTAATATTATTTCCTCGATATTCTTTTTATTGCATGCATATTCTATCTCCTATCCGCGTTTTCTATGTTTATCGCGTTATTTCCTTTCGCGTGTCTATTCGCATTTTTACCGCGTTTCCGTGTCGTCCGTTATGCGACGGTGCCTCTCGGTCGGTTAGGCGGGAGGTGGACTTCGTCTGGGTTCCGCGCGCAACAAGCATCGGCTTGGTGTCGTTGGACCACTTGTTAATACATTCATTGTATTCAACGTCCAAAAAAAAAAAAAAAAATTCCGCGATTGATTGTGAGTGCTTGGAACGTTGCATGTTCACATATGTATATGTGATTGCGTTGAGGCCAAGAGTCCCGTGCATTTACACAAAAGTCGTTACAGCGTAGCTGTACGTTTGCTGGCACGCATATACATGTGCTGATAATACGCATTCAAGGGAATGCCAAAAACTTTAGTGTGTGACAGTATAAATTATAATTGGTATAGGTTCGTGCTCGTGTTCGCGATAAAATATACAATAATTATAATTGTTTTTATAATATTTAAATATTAATATCAAGTATCAATATATTATATATAATATATTACATACAATTTTATATTAATAAAATATATTGATATTTTAGTAATATATAAATTAATTTTTATAAAATATAAAATTAATATCAAATATCAATATATTATATATATTATATATATTATGGTATATATTGATATTTTAAATTAATAATATTTATTTTAGTTTGTATAATATTAGAAATTAATATAAAATATCACTATATTTTATACATATTTATGTAACTATAATATATTGATATTTTAGATTAAGAAATTTGTATATATATATATATATATATATATATATATATATATATGTGTGTGTTAAGCAAGACTATTTCTTGCTTGTGTTGCTACGGCTCCCGTAGCCGCGTACCTCACCTAGTAAGCACATGGAGCATTCCAAGTGTTCTTTTGTGTCGTCGACTTGTTCTGTGGATAGGTTCCCCAAATGAAGTCAAAGGTTGTGCTAAAGAACCGTTTGCGTTGACTTTCTAATTAATTTTAACAATTGATCGTTAACCAGATTCGAGATTTATTCGGATTACGGTTGTGATTTCGGTAGCTGCACATCCAATGTGGCTGACAGTAGGCGATGGAAAAAAAAGAAGAAAGTGGATGACAGTAGGTGATGGGAAGAAAGAACTAGCGATGATTCCCAGGATATTGATTACAAATTAATATCTAGCAAATTATGATTTAAGTAAATGTGATAAGCAAATTCAAGGTTGCCAGATCTCCATAAATACCTTCTAGCGTCGGTGCTGGTTCTCTCCAGAGCTCCGGCTCCATTGCTGAATGCGGCGTTTGCATCCAGCGGGGGAAGCGCGTGTAAGAGCGGTGGTCAGAAGGGGAGGGGGAAAGATACTTAGAGAGAGTTCATAACTTACATAGTAACGTATTATATACTCACATTAGTATAAACACATAAACTATACAGTATGAACCCCGCACATAAGCATAAACAAAATATTCCTGCACTTAAGATAAGTAAAACAAATGGCCAAAGCCAAGAACAGTTCACAGCATCAAAATATTTATAAACACAAAACTGTCGCCAGCGCATCGTACACTCAAATAACCACTTATAAACAAAACGGCCACCAGCGCATCACACACTCAAATAATGTAAACATAAAATCCAATCCGATTCAGGGTACCAAGCTAAGAAATTGTATTGTACATTTTAGTATTAAACTGGAGCTCAATAAAAACAACAGGCCAAGAAATTGTGTCGCATTTTTTATTTGAATAATTCAGGGTCTACCTCAGTTTATTGACGGGTAGTTTGTTGGACTCACAAATTTGTAAAAGTAATATTTTACTATATATATATATGTATATATATATATATATATATATATATATATTCTCTTCCATATTTCAGTTTATTTATAAGTATATATAAATCTATAGCCTCATTTTCTTAAAATACCAAGAATTAGGAGAAGCACAGCTGCAAGTAGGTCGCGGAGGCGTAGATTAATTAATGAGCAAAATAGGGTATATACAGAATATTATGATCAGGAACTTGACAGAAATGCAGCATCCCAAAGGGTACGTAGACAGAATATTGAAATAACCCAGTCGGAAAGAGAACAGGATACTGCTCGACGCTCTTCTCGCCGAGACAATCCGGCGACTAGAGAAGAGCGAAGGGTAAATACTTCGCATCGAACTAGACGCAGACAAGACCTGATGCTGAAGGCATCACAATTCATATGAGTCAGGGAGCTACGTATAACAAAGTGGTAGTCCATGCTAACTCCAGAATGCAGCGTGCTGCATTATACGTAGCTTGCAGTAGAGCAACTACTGCTTTAGGATTATTTATTATTGGAAACTTTGTTCCTCCTAAGCCTCCCCAAAGTAATGATAAAGTGAAAGACCCATTTGAGAAATTGCAGACTGAGAACTATTGCGTATTGCACATTAAGAGCATTTAGTTGACAGTTCCGCTCTCCTCAATTTCTTTCATAATACTCAGAGCCTGCATTACCATATCGAAGATGTACGATCGGAGAGGCTGATGCTTCAGTCATCGGTATTATGCTTCGTGGAGACTTCCATATCGAACGAAAATGTCGAAATACCCGTTTTCACTATAGTTGTGCAATTTGCATCTATGAGACCTTTAACAGGAATCTTAGTTTACGTTAGGAATGAGCTTTTTTAGGTAGAATTTCCCATACATTTAGTGGTAGAAAAACAATTGCATATACGCATTACAAGTGTTTGCGAAAAACTATAAATATAAATTTATTAAATATTCCTTATTTATGACGATCCTTATCTTACAAAGACCGTCTACATCTCACTTGTTCGTCCTATTCTTGAATACGGTTCATGCGTATGGTGTCCCCAGTACACTATTTATAAAGAACGCATCGAGTCCGTACAAAAGAACTTTTTACTTTTTGCTTTACGTGGCCTTAACTGGGATGAAAATTTAAGACTGCCTTCCTATAACAATAGACTCTTATTATTAAATTTGCCTTCCCTAACTAACCTTCTGCAAGGTGACATTGACAGTGAAGCCCTTGTAAGACAGCTTCACTTCTCTGTCCCATGCAGAAGTACTCGTAATTATCTTCCACTAATTCTTCCTTATTATAGATCGAACTATGCACTGCACGATCCGTTCAGGGTATTATGTTCGGACTACAATAAACACGTCATAGCTAGCACTAACTCTATTGCTGCTATGAAGTCTTTAATTCTTCTCTATCTAGTACGTAATTAGTAATATTATTTCCTCGATATTCTTTTTATTGCATGCATATTCTATCTCCTATCCGCGTTTTCTATGTTTATCGCGTTATTTCCTTTCGCGTGTCTATTCGCATTTTTACCGCGTTTCCGTGTCGTCCGTTATGCGACGGTGCCTCTCGGTCGGTTAGGCGGGAGGTGGACTTCGTCTGGGTTCCGCGCGCAACAAGCATCGGCTTGGTGTCGTTGGACCACTTGTTAATACATTCATTGTATTCAACGTCCAAAAAAAAAAAAAAAATTCCGCGATTGATTGTGAGTGCTTGGAACGTTGCATGTTCACATATGTATATGTGATTGCGTTGAGGCCAAGAGTCCCGTGCATTTACACAAAAGTCGTTACAGCGTAGCTGTACGTTTGCTGGCACGCATATACATGTGCTGATAATACGCATTCAAGGGAATGCCAAAAACTTTAGTGTGTGACAGTATAAATTATAATTGGTATAGGTTCGTGCTCGTGTTCGCGATAAAATATACAATAATTATAATTGTTTTTATAATATTTAAATATTAATATCAAGTATCAATATATTATATATAATATATTACATACAATTTTATATTAATAAAATATATTGATATTTTAGTAATATATAAATTAATTTTTATAAAATATAAAATTAATATCAAATATCAATATATTATATATATTATATATATTATGGTATATATTGATATTTTAAATTAATAATATTTATTTTAGTTTGTATAATATTAGAAATTAATATAAAATATCACTATATTTTATACATATTTATGTAACTATAATATATTGATATTTTAGATTAAGAAATTTGTATATATATATATATATATATATATATATATATATATATGTGTGTGTTAAGCAAGACTATTTCTTGCTTGTGTTGCTACGGCTCCCGTAGCCGCGTACCTCACCTAGTAAGCACATGGAGCATTCCAAGTGTTCTTTTGTGTCGTCGACTTGTTCTGTGGATAGGTTCCCCAAATGAAGTCAAAGGTTGTGCTAAAGAACCGTTTGCGTTGACTTTCTAATTAATTTTAACAATTGATCGTTAACCAGATTCGAGATTTATTCGGATTACGGTTGTGATTTCGGTAGCTGCACATCCAATGTGGCTGACAGTAGGCGATGGAAAAAAAAGAAGAAAGTGGATGACAGTAGGTGATGGGAAGAAAGAACTAGCGATGATTCCCAGGATATTGATTACAAATTAATATCTAGCAAATTATGATTTAAGTAAATGTGATAAGCAAATTCAAGGTTGCCAGATCTCCATAAATACCTTCTAGCGTCGGTGCTGGTTCTCTCCAGAGCTCCGGCTCCATTGCTGAATGCGGCGTTTGCATCCAGCGGGGGAAGCGCGTGTAAGAGCGGTGGTCAGAAGGGGAGGGGGAAAGATACTTAGAGAGAGTTCATAACTTACATAGTAACGTATTATATACTCACATTAGTATAAACACATAAACTATACAGTATGAACCCCGCACATAAGCATAAACAAAATATTCCTGCACTTAAGATAAGTAAAACAAATGGCCAAAGCCAAGAACAGTTCACAGCATCAAAATATTTATAAACACAAAACTGTCGCCAGCGCATCGTACACTCAAATAACCACTTATAAACAAAACGGCCACCAGCGCATCACACACTCAAATAATGTAAACATAAAATCCAATCCGATTCAGGGTACCAAGCTAAGAAATTGTATTGTACATTTTAGTCTTAAACTGGAGCACAATAAAAACAACAGGCCAAGAAATTGTGTCGCATTTTTTATTTGAATAATTCAGGGTCTACCTCAGTCTATTCACGGGTAGTTTGTTGGACTCACAAATTTGTAAAAGTAATATTTTACTATATATATATATATATATTTCAGTTTATTTATTTCCATATTTCAGTTTATTTATAAGTATATATAAATCTATAGCCTCATTTTCTTAAAATACCAAGAATTAGGAGCAGCACAGCTACAAGTAGGTCGCGGAGGCGTAGATTAATTAATGAGCAAAATAGGGTATATACAGAATATTATGATCAGGAACTTGACAGAAATGCAGCATCCCAAAGGGTACGTAGACAGAATATTGAAATAACCCAGTCGGAAAGAGAACAGGATACTGCTCGACGCTCTTCTCGCCGAGACAATCCGGCGACTAGAGAAGAGCGAAGGGTAAATACTTCGCATCGAACTAGACGCAGACAAGACCCTGCTTACAAGGAAAACGAACGGGAACAAAACAGTGCTCGCCGCTCATCTCGTCGAGCCGATTCGGCGACTAGAGCTCAGGAGCAAAGTAAGAATACTTCGCGTCGATCGATGCGCAGACAAGACCCTGTTTATAGGGCAAACGAACAGGGACTGAACAGAGCTCTACGCTCCTCTCGTCGAACCGATTCGACGACTAGAGAGCAGGAGCAGAGGGAGAATACTTCGCATCGAACTAGACGTTGACAAGACCCTGTTTATAGGGCAACCGAACGGGGACAGGACAACCTTAGGCGCGCTAGACAGCGCGATAACATTGAGAGACGGATTTTAGAGAGCCTAATAGCCAATTTCAATAGAATTGTGAAGCAGGGTCCAGATCAGGTTTGCTTATGCTGCAAGGGCTGGTGGTTTCCACATCAAGTGGACAAAATTTCCCGAGAGGTTATAGAGGAAAAGTGTACTGAGGCAGACAGTGCGGATATTTTGAATCTTTCCTCTTTGTTCCCATCAGAATAATAAACTCTGCAAAACTTGCAGTCGCAGCATTAATTTAGCTAAAAAACCAAAAGCTTCCATTACGAATGGATTAGATTATCCGGGCTTAACGCCCTTAGAAGAAAGGTTGATTTCT
Source organism: Zaprionus tsacasi (assembly GCA_018904105.1). NCBI lineage: Eukaryota > Metazoa > Arthropoda > Insecta > Diptera > Drosophilidae > Zaprionus > Zaprionus tsacasi. The sequence goes on along the minus strand of JAEIFR010000608.1, from coordinate 259,116 downwards.
CCCCGTCTTCTTTTCATGATCATAAAGTCTCTTGGATATAGACGTCAAAGTGCCATTAAAGGAGCAGTGATCAATGTGCCAACAAAAAACAAACATTGGTTGTCTTCCTACACTTCTGAGACAGTGTAATTTGTTGCGTCAGCAGACGAAAGGGACATCGTTTCTCAAATGTTAGAGAGACCTGCTCAAGCTAATGAGCAAAATAGTGTAGAGGAGGATGCAGATATAAATCCAGGAGGTCAAGAAACCTTTTTTGAAAATGTCCCTATCGAAAAAATCGATATACCCGGAATAGCGATAGCTCCCGGTGAGGGTCAGCGTTCATTGGATATGATTCAAGAATGTGATTCAGAGGAGCTGACCTTTCCCACTGTTTTTGCTGGCATTAAAAGGAAATGCCAGGAAAGTTTTACAACCATAGTTAGATCAGAACTTAGGAATTTCGACAGGAGAGGTTGTAGAACAGACAAATTGTTTCATAACTTTTAAAAGTTAGAAATGATTAAAATTAGGAACAGCACATCAATTTGCTTACGTAAGCACTCCGCCACTCAAGGCATTTCTGCTGCTGATGTGCGAAATGAGGCTACCTTAAATAATTTAATTCTTCACGACGATGACTATAGGCTCTTAAAAGGTATTCGCACGTCTTCTGCTCATTGGGAAGACGAGAAAAAGAAGGTGATGGCTATGATTAGGCAAGTTGGTCTTCCGACATTTTTTATAACGAGTGCCATATTAAGGCTGTAAGATCAAGCATAAAGAAACCAAAAGTTTTTTTGAAACGATATTTTTCGGCAATCAAGCTTAACGCTTACAACAAGCAGCTAATTTTAATGCAGCAAGCATATATAGATATTCAGTTTATTTTGACCCCTATGCTTGCTGCAGTTACGTCGTTAATTATATTAACAAGTCCCAGAGAGGCATTTCAATGCTCATGCGTGAGGCAATTAATAAGTGAAGGGATAAAAATGTAACTATCAAGCAAAAGTTACAGCATCTAGGGAACAAGTTTATATTTGGCACTGAGATATCCGCTCAGGAAGCCGTCTACTGCTGTTTAGGTATGCACTTGTCCGCCAGCAGTAGTGCCAGTGTATATATCAATACACATGTAGCAGAAAAGCGGGTCAGAATGCTGAGATCTAAACAGCAACTTGAAAGTCTGCCCGAAGACTCTAGGGATGTTTTCCACTTAGGTCTTCTAGATCACTATGTTCAGCGCCCAGACGCTGTAGAGAGCTTACGCCTTGCTGACTTTGCTGCTCTTTATAGCTACAGCATGGCGCACCGTGAAACTCGCTAAAATATTGAGAACAACATTGATGACGAAGTGCCAAGGGCTTCCGAATCAATAGTTTATGCTCCTCGTGATGGTAGTGGCTTCATCAGGAAGAGTCTAACGACATGCATAATTAGGTATAGGAGATTTAATCCCAATACCGAAAGAAGTGACTACTTCAGAGAGCTTTGCGACGCTTTACGCCCCATGGCGTGATGAGCGTGCAGATTTAGTCACAAAAGACTGTAAATTGTTCTGTAGCCGAAATCAGGAGTTAGTAGAGAACAATCGCAGAAAATACAATGTGGTAGACGATAAGGAACTAGAAGAAGCTCTGAGCCACTTGAGAGAAGAAGCCGAAAATAAAGAAAACAAGTGGGTAAGGCTACAGTCGAGCGCTCGACAGTAAGATACCCTTCTCTCAATTTTCTAAATCTGTTACAAACGTGTAACTACACTACATATAGCTTACTCGCTCGCACTCATACAACGATGCGCGTAAAGAGTAAAGCGACACGACGCAATGTCGACGTCGACGTCAATTGCTCGCTGCAGCGCGCAGGCTACTGCTCGTACATTTGTATTGAAAACGTTGACTTGAATAACTCCTGTCTTATTGATCCGATCAGATTGTAATTTGGAGAATATGTTCATATTGCATTCAGCTTTATACATACCGAAGCACATCTTTATAAGTATAAAACTATGCTTAATAATCGTAAATTACCGATTTGCGGGGCAGTGGGCGTGGCATCAAACATTTGAAATAAATGTTATCTGCCTATTATATATAGGAAGCTCTATTCCAAATTTGGTGTCTCTATCTCTTTTAATAGCTAAGATCCGTTATCTCAAACAGACAGACGGACAGACGGACAGCCGGACAGACGGACAGACAGACGGACATGGCTCAATCGACTCGGCTAGTGATCCTGAGCAAGAATATATATACTTTATGGGGTCTGCCACGCCTCCTTATGCCTGTTACAAACATTGCACAAAGTTAGTATACCCTTTTTTGACCATTTTCAATGGTTGAAGGGTATAATCAGGTAGAAGAACAGGAGGTAGTAGACACTGGCTTCAGAGTGTTGGGGTTGCCTGAAATAGATCCACAACTGAACGTTTTAAATGTGGATGGTAACATTGAGAATACAGACGAAGATAGTAATATCCGATTTATGAAGCTTCCAGCCTTAGTTTCTCGGGAAAGCTTAGACAATATTATTAGGTCCCTTTATTTTTTTATTGCACAATGCCAAAAACAATTCAGTGAATTATGAATTTGTTGGAGGCTGTGCTGGAGTCGGAAAGAACCGACTTATTTCACCCATTTTCCAGTTATTGTCCGTTATTTATAATAGTATGCCAGGATCAGATCCGACATCTATTAAAATCCTTTTGTGTGCACCAAAAGGAAAAGCGGCATTCGGAATCTGTGGTTCAACACTGCATTCCATGTTTTCACTTCCTGTCAATCAATCTCGCTCAGCACCTCTTAGGGCCTTAAGCAATGATTTAGTTAATACTTTTCATTCAAGGTTAATCGACCTTAAATTAATTATTATTCATGAAATATCAATGGTCAGTTCTCTCATGTTTTCGTATTTAGATTCCCGTTTGAACCAAATCTTCAAAAATACTTCTCCCTTTGGTAGTGTTTCTGTTACCATATTCGGTGATCTCAGACAGTTACAACCAGTAGGAGGTGCTTGGATTTTTGATCCAAACACCGGAGACCCCTACCATGAATTATTTGGTACATATCTCTATGATCTTTTTAAGTATTTTGAGCTCACAGAGATAATGCGTCAACGGGACGATCAGTTGTTTGTTTCTGCTTTAAACAACATGTCATCGGGCTGCATGACAGACGATGATATTTCCCTTTTCCGCTCAAGAGTTTGCGAGCCATCGGCAGTGCCAGATGACGCAATTCATCTCTTCACCAGTAACAGCGAGGAAGACTCATTTAATGTAGCGAAACTTCACTCAATTTCTACTGAGCAATTTTTTTTACCGCTCAAGATTTTATTAAGGCTGTTCATTTGGATGCAGCTAGAAAAAAGTAGAATTCTTTAAGTTTTAAAACGTCCGCTACTCAGGGACTATGCACGTTTCTGCTTCTTAAGATCACTGCCAAATTTATTATATGATGACGGTCAATGTAGACACAGGGGATGGGTTAGTGAACGGGGCATCTGGGGTATTGATGCAAATAGATTTTACCATACCCAACACTCCCAATGTTTTATGGATAAAATTCACTGATTAAGTGTAGGAGAAATTGCGCGTTCAAAGTGTACACATCAAACAGAACCTTCATGAACTCCAGTTCAAAAAATTGTTCGCAGTTTTCAATACTCCAACAACGCGCAAGTTACCATTGACCGAAGGCAGTTTCCGGTTGTGCCTGCTGAAGGCATCACAATTCATATGAGTCAGGGAGCTACGTATAACAAAGTGGTAGTCCATGCTAACTCCAGAATGCAGCGTGCTGCATTATACGTAGCTTGCAGTAGAGCAACTACTGCTTTAGGATTATTTATTATTGGAAACTTTGTTCCTCCTAAGCCTCCCCAAAGTAATGATAAAGTGAAAGACCCATATGAGAAATTGCAGACTGAGAACTATTGCGTATTGCACATTAAGAGCATTTAGTTGACAGTTCCGCTCTCCTCATTTTCTTTCATAATACTCAGAGCCTGCATTACCATATCGAAGATGTACGATCGGAGAGGCTGATGCTTCAGTCATCGGTATTATGCTTCGTGGAGACTTCCATATCGAACGAAAATGTCGAAATACCCGTTTTCACTATAGTTGTGCAACTTGCATCTATAAGACCTTTAACAGGCATCTTAGTTTACGTTAGGAATGAACTTTTTAGCTAGAATTTTCATACATTTAGTGGTAGAAAAACAATTGTCTCAGTAGTTTTTGAGTTTGGCATCTTTAAGTTTGATGCCATAAGTTTTCTTTTTATATATAAGAGTCCAGATTATTCCCCGTCCGTATTTAAAGCAGAACTTGAGGAACTATTTCAGGAATTTATTAGGTAGGTCATGCATTGTGTTAGGAGATTTTAATTTATGTTTAAAAACCTTTAACAGGTGTAGGAGCATTTATAATTCTTTGATTAGCAAAAAATTTAGGAATTTGTTAGATTTGAAAACGTCCAATACCAATATGGATACACATATTGATTAGGCGTTTTCAAATATAAATAATAATATTATATATGCTAGGACTTTTGAGTTAATGCATAGCCATCACAACGGGATATCTGTCAGTGTTCAGGATAGCTTAGAATAGGAACATCTTGAATAGGTTAGATAGGCAGGAAATTAAGTGTTAGGTTTAGCCTTCTAATAAGAACCTTGGTTAGGTAGGATATGTTTATAGTAGTACGTAGTACATGGTTTATAACAGTAAATATTAATATAAAAATTTAGTTAGATTGTATACATATACATAAATTGCATTAAAGAGATTATTTTTATTTTCTTTGAATTTTCTGTTTTTTAATTTTTTTTAATTTTGTATTTTATTAGGTTATTCCTGCAAATGAAGAAAGTAGGTTTTAACATATCATTTTTTGGGAAACTTAGGAGTTGAATTTATTCAGCTCAAGTCGACTCGTAGGTCATCAAAACTTTTATTTTGTTTTTTGACCCCATTATTTTTTTTAATGGCTTTCCCGTGGTGTTCCCTGGGTACTGATTATATATTAATATAATTAAATGCATATATGCATACATAATCAGTAGCAAATACAAACTTGTATTTATAAATAAGAAATGATATGTAAAACAAATTAAATAAAATTAAATTATAATAGTATAATTTTATTTCCCAAGGTAATTGTACTTAGTATCTAACGCATTTCAGACATAGGTCGAACCCTTCGGGGTATTTTGCTGTCGAGCGCGCTCGACTGTAGCTTTCCTTACTTGTTTTTACAAATATTTTTATATATATCACTTCCATAATTCTGGATAGGGGAATAGCTCGGGCTTCCCCGGACACCTAAGTGCACGTGTACCCACGATGAAAATTAGGGCCACGAGGTCATGTAGCGACATTTAAGTATTCAGCAGCCAGAATCAAGGGATAAATTAAAATTAGATTCTGCAGAATATAATTGCCGAGGAATTCAAAGAAAATATTTACTTGCTCTGGCACCAAAGTTGTGGATCCTAGTTAGATCACGCTTGTGATATTAATCCAGAAAAATTGGCGACATCCTACGAATTTATTTAAATTCACTTGTTAGAATTTAGATAATTAATAAGATTGTTCTTACAGTATATTAAGTCTCTTAACCGAAAGCCCGTTCAGCGAGTGCGCACGTCCGACGTCTTGGTCTGGTCAAAGAAAAAGAGATTAAGGCCAGTCGCGGTAAACGACATGTCGATTGCTCTTGACCTAATTAGTGATGCACGGATGAACTTAGATTTGTCCGGAAAAAGTACCGTACAGCCCAACTGCAGTCAAAATGTATAAAATTGTGGCTACGCCAAAAACAACAATTTGAGGAAGACTGTGGTAGATATGTATGGCTTGTGATAGGGTCGGGGTATATAGGGTAACTGCCGCTTTTCACTGCTAGAATTTAAAACTCCATTATAACTTAACGAACTATAAATATTTGTTAAAAAAAAAAATTAAAAACAAAAATAAAAACAAAACCAAACATTAATTGCTATATAAATTTGATTCCGTCTCAAAAAAAAAAAATCACTGCGATCTAAAATAATGTTTTTTAACTAGTAAGTCACCGCGATCTAACTTTATAATTAACTACAATAACTAAATAACAATCAGGAACGATCTGAATCGCTAACTACTCGCTAAATCGATATTTAATTGGAAATCATTTTAACTTACATTTATATTTGTGAAACGGATGCGAAAATTTATATACATGTAAACAATAGAGGTGATGGCAGCATAAGGGTACTACGGGTGGCATCGCTGCACGAGCCTATCGATAGAAGCAGAGTTGCTGTAGAGAATAATCAAAGAGTGGAAGTCAAGAAGTCGCAAGAAAAACAGTTGTCAGTAGAGTCGTGAAGTTAAGTTGTTAAGGCAAGCAAGTCGGTTTGTCTCTTAATAAAGAATTGTTGTAACAAAGACGTCGGTCGGTCAATGTCGCTAATGAAGAACTGAGGAGAACTTAGAACAACTAAACTAAACTTAATATTTGTACTTTCTAATGTGTATAATTACCTAATATTTCAATAAATATTACATACATATATACAGTAGGCTTTTAGCTCGTTATTAATTTGTGCCGTATCACCAATATATATACAAATCAACCCAAAAATATTATTTTAATTCTTCACTTTATTCTGATAATTTTAAATATAATCTAAGTGACCACGAAAATGAAACTTTTAAATAGCAACAATTTACCTAAACTAACCTCTAAGCCACATCTTGGAAGATCTTTCGTTGATGGAGTTTTACCAAAAAAAAAGTGAGTTTTTTTATGATGATTTTGAAAGATTGAAAGAATTATAGTTTTGTTGTTTTAAGTTTAATTTTGCACTTGTGTTAATTTTGCTCTTCAAGCCATAGCTCTCTTTCATAGTGCTTGTATTTCTTTTGTTTTTATACCCTTCGACCATTGAAAATGCTCAATAAACAAATGTATGTAACATGCAAAAGAAGGCATGGCAGACCCCTTAAAGTATATATATTCTTGCTCAGGATCACTAACCGAGTCGATTGAGCCATGTCCGTCTGTCTGTTTGAGACAACAGATCTCATCTATTTAAAAAGTAACAAACACCAAAATTGATATGTAGGTTGCTATATATCCGGGGCAGAACAAGTTTATGTTAAATGTTTGATACCACGCCTACCGCCCCGGCGGTAATTTACAATTATTAAGCAAAGTACTGAATTTATAAAGTTCTGCTTTGGTAAATATAAAGCTGAATACAATACAATACAAACGGTTGAAAAGCATTTTTATAAATGGAATTGAAGTTACGTGTCTGATTGACACGGGAGCAGATGTCTCGATCCTAAAGCATTCGCTGTATAAGAAGCAAGTGGATGTTATGCTAAGTCCATGTCATTCTGTGTTGCGTGGCCTGGGCAATACGGGCACTGTACCGCTGGGTGTGTTTACTGGAGCTGTTCAAATAGACGACATGGAGACTATGCAAAATTTCATCGTGGTGGCGGACGAAAAAATATAAAATGATGGTTTACTTGGATATGACTTTCTTTCCCTGGAAATAACCGTAAGTTCGTCGAAGATCTAGAAACTAAGTCATTTATCATATCAAACATGAGTATGTTAGAGAACGATATTAATAACACTATAGTTTACACAAATGCGTTAAACACTACAATTAAAAATGTAATCAAGAGAAAGTTACCTGATAGGCTATTTATGACTCTTGCTAGATCCGATATATCAACAGTATCCAAGCTCAAACAAGAAGCGCAAGAAGAAGGCGAACGAACAAAACGCCAAAATAATTCTAACTCAAACCCTTCCCAAAATTCAAAGAGTAAAGGACAAAATCAAAATTTCGTGAGCAAGGCAATGCGTGTCACAAATAAATCTTATCCAAGCACTAGTTCCAAACCAGAGGAATCAAGCCCACAAGTTTTTCAGTGAATTTAAGCAAAAACTAAATTTAGGTAGAGCCCAAAATTCCCTTAAGGTAGCAACAAGGTAGCAATGCACTAAACCCTTCAGTTAAAAGGCAAAGAGAAAGTGCTAGTTGCCAACACAAAATTGACACAGGCGAAAATTTTCTTTAACCAGCCTCGGAATCGGAAAGCGACTCAGAGGAAGAGAAAACCAATACCTAAAAATAAAAATGAACAATAAAGTTCTTAAATGCCTTGTAGATACAGGGTGTTCTATTAATATAATCAAAGAAAACTTTTTTCATTTTCCTACTTAACCTTCAAATGTAAAAGTCCATACTATCAATGGCACTATCATACTTAATCAAAAAGTTTCTTTGCATCCAAGCAAGCTACAGGTATGTCCAATGAGACAAACCTTCTATGTTCATAATTTCTCTAAAGGTTCTGATCTTCTCTTAGGTAGAGATTACTTAGCAGCAACCAATGCAGAAATAAATTATGCAAACCAAACAGTTATAATAAATGGCTACCCATTAAATATGTGGAATTCCCACGAACAACAAGATAGGTCCCAAGCTACCAATGAGAGCCCCAGTCTATCCAACCAAGAGGAAACCTCTCTTAAAACACAAAAAAGAAATAAAACCTCTTTCAAAAAAGATAGGTCCCAAGTTACCAATGAGTGCCCCAGTCTATCTAAAATAGAGGAAGAACCTCTAAACATAGAAGAAGCCCTTCTAGAAATACCCTCTAACTACACCTTAGACGACGAGTTAACAGAATCCAATGTATTCAGATTGGAACATCTGAATACAGAAGAAAGGGAACAACTTTCGCATATCTTGCTAGAGCACAATGATATTCAGTACAGAGAAGGTGAGAATTTGACTTTCACAAGTACGATTAAACATTCTATTCTTACAAAGCACGAAGACCCTATTTATAAAAAACCTTATAAATACCCCCAAGCGTTTGATCAAGAGGTCAACAAACAAATTAACGAAATGATAGAACAAAATATAATTAGGAAATCTAAATCCCCTATTGTTTACCAATTTGGATTGTCCCAAAGAAAAACGATGCTTCTGGCAAACCAACATTTCGATTAATCATAGACTATCGCAGTCTCAATGAAATAACCATTGACGACAAATTCCCTATTCCTGTAATGGACGAAATATTAGACAAGCTTGGACGCTGTCAATACTTCTTAACTATTGATTTAGCTAAGCATTCCATCAAATTCAAATGGACCCGCAATTAATATCCAAAATAGCATTTTCAACAAAACACGGACATTTCGAATATCTTCGTATGCCCTTTGGTCTGAAAAATGCACCAGCAACTTTTCAACATTTCATGAACCACCTCCCAGAAGATTTAATCTACAAGGATTGTCTAGTTTACTAAGATGATATTAATATCGATTCCACTTCATTAGAGGAACACATAATATCATTGAAAAGAGTATTCGAAAAGCTACGATCAGCTAACTTAAAATTGCAAATGTGAATTTCCTAAGAAAGAAACTGAATTTCTTGGTCACATTATCACAACAGACGGTATAAAACCGAACCCTAACAAAATAAACGCAATTGTTAATTTTCCCATTCCTAAAACCACAAAAGGAATAAAGTCTTTTCTTGGACTCTGCGGATTTTGTCGTAAGTTCATCTCCAATTTTGCAAAAATAGCAAAGCCAATGACACTCAAATTAAAAAAAGGAGCAATAATCAATACAGGAGATAACGAATACATGTCCGCTTTCGAAAAACTAAAAGTTCTCATCATGTCCGATCCAATACTAATATACCCTAACTTCGAAAAGAAATTTTCATTAACAACAGATGCGAGTAATATAGCTATAGGTGCTGTTTTATCTCAAGAGCATAAACCAATTTGCTTTGCAAGCAGAACTCTTAACGAATACAAATTCAAGTAATCAGCAATAGAAAAAGAACTATAAGCTATTGTAAGGGCAACAAAATATTTCAGGTCTTACCTATTCGGTAGAAAGTTTGAAATATTAAGCGATCATAGGCCACTTGTATGGCTAAGTATCGAAAAAGATCCCAATATGAAATTACAAAGATGGAAGATAAAGTTAAATGAATACGATTATAATATCCAATACCTACCTGGTAAGGAAAATCATGTCGCTGATGCCTTATCCAGAGTTCAAATTCAAGAAAACTTCCTAGAAGAAGATAACCAAGTTTCCGTTACCACATCAGCTACTGTGCATAGCGCACAAGAAGACAGTCAAAGCTACATTACTACATTATCAATATTGTGTATAGATATTTGAACTGATATGGTTCCAGCAATATCCCTTGCTTATGAAATTTTTGTAAATTTTTAACATAGCCTCTTAAACGATTATTTAATGCAGATTAATTTTGATGGCTTATCTACAAATTGGTGTTATTCAAACCATTGCCTGTTTTTTTACATTTTTTGCAATAATGAACGAGCATGGGTTTGCGGTCACAAGGCTGCTTGGCATTAGACATGACTGGGATTAGTTAGAAGAAATTTTGATTACCAACACAATGTTAGACTTCACTCAAACTATCTATGTAAACAATAATGTAACAAAATTTGAACCACTTGAATACATTCAGGCAAAAGAATAATTGAACAACACACTCAAACTAGTAATGTCTTCCAAATAATAACAGTTACAACATTAGTTATAATAATTATATTCGCAGCATTATACTTCATTTATAAATATAAGACTATACCACAAAAATGAATTCTAAAATTCAAGAATCAAAATCCAGAAAATGAAACTATCATAAGTCCTGAAACAGAGAGTAATTTAACTTCAGTAAGTACCCCTGTATTGTACCCTAAAGTTATTGCCTGAGGACAGGCCTTTTTCTTAAGAATGGGGAAGTGACATATCCATTCTACACACATACTTTAAACTCCCCAATTCCACACACACACGCAGATTATTGTAAAACGCACATACACATATTAATATATAAGCACAATATGTAATCAAAGAATGAGAGCTCTTCGATTAACTTTGGTTCCCACAGATCATAAATCTAAAAACGCGAACAATAGCAAATAATTGCTCGAACCCGAGCCAACTGATATAACAAAACTTTATCACCCGAGTTTCCGCTCAGGCACTTGTCTCAGGATTCTCCAATTACCCCTATTTATCGGGAACCTCTCCCTCTCTCAATGAGAGAACATTAAAGTCAAATCAGCCAAACTCTCTTAAAGAGAACATGAGAATCAAAGTAGCTAAACTCTCTTAAAGAGTTTGCTCTCTAAACACCCACTCCGACTATATAAACCCAGGCACGCATCTAAGCAGTAGTTCAGTAAACTTTCAGTTTAGTTCTGTTCAGTTCAGCTTAGATCTCTTCAGTTCAGCTCAGTCCAGAGTACCGAGTACGCTATCAACCGCGATAGCTCGCTAAAGTCTGTTATCAAACCCTAGATAATCTAAAGGCTCTAGTTCTTCCTTTGGAAGCAAAAAAAAAAGTATTTAACTAATAAACTTAAAAACAACCGTGTTTTTATTTATTTTTAATCGATTTGACGTTTATTAGAGACTAATTTCATGTTTGCAGCGTGCAAGCTAGCTATGTATACAGAACATAAAGGAAGGAAGAAACAAGCACCGTTACTTGTGATGCATAAAAGGAAATAAGAAGGCATACAGTGGTGCCAATACAAAATATTTCCAACACTCCTTCTCACCACGATGTCTATATTAACAAATTATAATTTCAATATGCTATTATTCAATACATATTCTTACTTTTCAATTTCACTTCATTGTGTTCAGTTTAACCCCAACAATTTTATACATTTCATATGTTTAACTTTACATACATTTTTGGTTAACACATCGGAAATCATATCTTCAGTACAAACGTATTCAATATCAATTACCTTTTTCTTATATAATTCTCTTACGAAGTGGTATTTAATGTCAATATGCTTGCTTCTAGCATGATATGTAGCATTCTTAACAAGACATTGTGCACTTTGGATGTCGCTGTAGATCATCATTGTCGACGGTGGCTCACAGCCCATCTCTCTTATAAGTTTAAGCACGTACGATGCTTCTTTCGCTGCTGTAGATAGTGCTACATACTCAGCCTCCGTGCTGCTGAGCGCCACATTGCTCTGCTTCTTGGACTCCCACGTAATTGCCGATCCTGCCAGAAAGAATGCCCAACCGCTAAATGATTTCCTGTCTGTGCTGTCACCTGCCCAATCTGCATACACAAAACAGTGTGCAGGTACACCAGTTCGACTATAATGTATCTGCAAGTTTGCAGTTCCTTTCAGGTAGCGGAGCACACGCTTGGCTGCCACCTCATGTTCCTTGTGGGGATCACTGCATCGTTGTGCCAACTTGGCAACGGAATGTGCAATATCCGGCCTAGTCGTCATGGCCAGATATAATAAAGAACCAACAAGTGACTGATACCTTGTCTGGTCCACACTTTGGCAGTCATCAGCCAACCTCTAATGGAGTCGCACTTGGTTTGCAATCATTCTATATTCTCGCAGCAATCCTCCAATGAACTGCTAATGGCCGATTGAAACGTTGCCCGTATCACCAGATCGCTCAATTTCGATACCTAAAAAAGTGCTTCAGCTCACCGCCATCTACCACATCAAATGCCTGAGCAATTGCGCTTTTTTTTTTTTACGAGGTCTTCTTTTCTGGAACAAGCAATAATTAGATCGTCAACATATACAATGATAAAACTTAAATTCTCTTCGAATTCGCAGGTGTAGATGCATGGCTCGCTAGGACAGGGCACGAATCCCATTTCCAACAGAGTACTGTCCAGAGTCTGATTCCACTCTCGACCACTCTGCTTCAGGCCGTATAAGGATTTCTCCAGCTTCAGTACCCTTTTCGGATATCTGGAGTCTATAAAGCCATCAGGTTGCCTCATATACACTTCATCCTGTAGTTCACTGTTAAGGTACGCTGCCGAGACATCCATTTGATGTATATACATTTCGTTCTCTACGGCTAATGCAATTGCCAATCTGATTGACGAATATCTTGCTACTGGTGAAAATGTCTCCGGATAGTTGATGCCGTATTGCTGTCCGCATCCCTTTTCGACTAAACGAGCTTTAAAACGATCCAGCTTGCCATATTTGTCCCGCTTTATGGCAAACACCCATTTACAGCCAATACATTTTTCACCAGGTGGTAGATCAACTAGGCTCCATGTCTTTATGGATTGCAACTGATCGTACTCCTTCTGCATCGCAGCTTTCCATTCGACTGCATGCCTCATGGTTAACTTCAATTGGTTCAATTTCAAAATCTTCTTGCTCCTCTGTTGCTTGCGGCTTGACCTCTTCGGCTGGTTCTATGTCAATCTTCATTATCAATTCACTTGGATCATCCGGAAATTCTTCAACCGATCTACTAGTATCTTGTGCAATTTCGTGTTCCAAAAACACAACATCCCTGGCTTCTTTTATATTTTGTGTCTGAGGATTGAAAAGTCGATAAGCTTTAGCTGTACCTGAATACCCCACCATTATATGCTCGATGCCCTTCTGACAAAATTTTCTTTTGTGCGTCTTATCCAATACGATAACCTTTGTACCAAACATTCTCAAATTAGCCACGCTTGGCTTCTTCCCAAACCATGGGTGGTATGGAGTCATCTCAGGTACTGACGTCGTCTCGGATCTATTCCGTAAATATGCTGCGGTCATTATAGCTTCTCCCCACAGTGATTCATTGGCCCTAGCATGCACCAGCATGCTCCTTGCCATCTCCACCAGCATTCTATTCGCACGCTCAGCAACTCCGTTTTGCTGTGGAGTATGAGGAACTGTTAGTTGTCGCTTAATTCCTTGGCTTACCAAGACGTTCTCAAATGCGCCGCTCAGGTACTCTCGCCCGTTGTCGCTCCTTATGGCTTTGATCTTGTTTCCAGTTTGTTTTTCGGCCAACGCTTTGAATTCTTTAAATTTTTCAAAGACTTGATCATTCGATTTCAGCATATACACCGTTACGTAACGCGTCTTATCATCAATAAAAGTAGCAAAATATCGTGCGCCACCTTTCGATACTGTACTTATAGGTCCACAAATGTCAGTATGAATTATTCCCAAAATTTCCCACGTTCGATTTTCCGACATTTTTGGGAACTGTTTTACGCAAATTTTACTTTTTGCACATGTTTCGCAGACAAAGTCACTCACGTTTCCGGCAACACCAGGCAGACCATACACCATATCTTTTTGGATCATGTATTTAATGCTATTAAAATTTAGATGCCCGAATCTATTATGCCATGTTATTACATGCTTTAAATTTGCCTTTGCAGCAAAAGCGGTTTTATTTTGCTTTTTCGCAACTAACACAGTATCACCCTTCTCGTTTTTCAAAGCATACTTTAAGACCATTATTTATTGCTTTAGCGACCGAAACAAAATTACATTGCAGATTTTGAACATATAACACATCGATTAGTTCAATAATATTGCCCTGCCAGTTTAATTTTACTGTGCCTATACCTTTTGCCTCAATGTATTGTTCGCCAACTAGCATCATTTTTTCTTTATGCTCGCGAATTGACACAAATAACGATTTGTTTGCACATAAGTGGGCTGTTGCCCCACTGTCCATGCACCAAACATCAACCGAAAGTGTACTTTTGTGCGAAGCTGCAGCGAAAACGGAATACGACTTTTTGCTGCTATCGTTCTTTTTGTCACTATCGTTGTCCTTTTCTGACTTCGCCGATTTTTCTTTCGATCTGCACTTCGCCGAAGTATGACCGCGGTGGCCACATTTCCAACATTCGATGTGTTTCACGTCCCTTTTGTTCTTGTTCTTTTTGTCATTTTCGGACCGCGACGCGAATATTTTCTGTTCTTCTTTCACTGCAATTTGCTCAACCGATTTACGTCTTTCCCCCTCTTCCAGCAATTTAATTTTTAGAGCCTCAAACGACGGCAAATTGTCGCGCGCTTCTATTGCGATTACAAAGCCCTCAAATGCGTCACTAAGGCTTGCCAACAAAATTATAACAAGCATTTCATCCGGCACTGGCTTTTGGATTTCGTTTAACTTCTCGATCACATCAGAAAAATTATACACATGCTTTGCAATGCCCTCTGACTCTGACATTTTCATGTAGAGTAACTGTTTAAATAACTGTATTCTACGCGCCGGCCCAGAAGGCGTGTGAATAGCGGCCAGCTTTTTCCAAGCTTCCTCTGATGTCGTACAATTTTTAACATGATTAATTTGCGATGGCTTTATACACAGTAATACACTTGCTAGGGCTTTTTCGTCTTTGCGATCGAAATTTGTCTGCTGTTCCACAGTATCATTCTCACTTTTAATTTTGCGGCCACTCACAATTCCCCACAACTCAGAATGTATCAGCAGACTTTTCATCTGCACTGCCCACGAACTATAGTTGTCATTATCAAATTTTTTTTTTTTTTTTTTTTTTTTTTTTTTTTTTTTTTTTTTTTTTTTTTTTTTTTTTTTTTTTTTTTTTTTTTTTATTAAAAAAAAATAATTTTTTTTATTTCTTCTTTTTTTAATTTTTTTTTTTTATATATTTTTTTTTATTTTTCATTTTTTTTTTTTTTTTCCTTCCCCCCCTTTTCTTCTAAAAAACCCAAAATTTTTTTTTTTTTAAAAAAAAAAAAATATTTTTTTTTTTTTAAAAAAAAATAAAAAAAAAGAGGCCCTTTTTTTTTTTTTTTTTTCCCCCAAAAAAAAAAAAAAAAAACCAAAAAAAAAAAAATTTTTTTCGGGGGGCCCTTTCCCCAACTAATTGTCCTAAGTTCGATCACTTGGCTATCATCACCTTGGTCTCCGCCCAATGTTTACAGCGAGCCAACTGAAATAATAAATCTTTATCACCAGAGTTTCCACTCAGGCACTTGTCTCAGGATTATCCAATTACCCCTATTTATCAGGAACCTCTCCCTCTCTCAATGAGAGAGCATTAAAATCAAATCAGCCAATCTCTATTAAATAGAACTTTAAAATCAAATCTGCTAAACTCTCCTATAGAGTTGGTTCACTTAACACACACTCTGCCTATATAAACCCAGGGACGCGTCTAAGATTTAGTTCAGAAAACTTTCAATTTAGTTCTGTTCAGTTCAGCTTAGATCTATTCAGTTCAGCTCAGTCCGGAGCGCCGAGTACGTTATCAACTGCGATAGCCCGTTTAAGTCCGTTTCAATTTCGAAATACATTAACAAAACAAAGTGATAATCTAAAGGCTCAAGTTCTTGGTTTGGGACTAAATAAAAAGTGTTTAAGTAATAAACAAAAAACAACTGTGTTTTTTTATTTTTTACTAAACCCTCGGTCTGAATTTGTTAATATATACACAAATAAAAAAAAAAAAACAAAATTTAATTTTCATAACAAAATCATTAAAAAATAAGAGTGACGTCGACGTCGGCGTCAACTACTGAAAGCAGCGCGCAGGCTGCTCCTCGTACATTTGAACTGAAAACGTTGACTTGAATAACTTCTGTGTTATTAGTCCGATCGAATTGTTATTTGGAGAATATGTTTGTATGGTATATAGCGTTATACATACCAAAGCAGAACTTTATAAGTTTAATAGTTTGCTTAATAATCACAAATTACCGATTTGCGGGGGCGGTGGGCGTGGCACCAAACATTTGAAATAAACTTCACCTGCTTGGGAAATATAGGAACCTCCATGCCAAATTTGGAGTCTCTAGCTTTTATAATAGCTGAGATCCGTTGTCTCAAACAAACAGACGGACAGCCGGACAGACGGACAGACGGAGAGACAGACGGACATGGCTCAGTCGACTCGGCTAGTGATCCTGAGTAAGAATATATATACTTTATGGGGTCTGCCACGCCTCCTTATGCCAGTTACATACATTGCACAAAGTTAGTATAACCTTTTTTGACCATTTTCAATGGTTGAAGGGTATGACAAGCACGAGAGGCTACAGTCGACAGCCCCCGACTGTGGTATACCCGCTACAACTTCGCAAAAAAAATACGTCCACAGTTTCAAATTTGTTTTTCTAACTCGCCCTATCGTTATCATCGATTTTAAAAGAAGATGTAGCAGAATGCTAAAAAAAAAAGAAAGAACAGAAGAAAGACAAAAAAAAAGTTATGCCCCGGAGGGGATTCGAACCATGGACCTCAAAAAGCATGTTATACGCAGTTTGCAACTTTAACCACTCCACCATTAGAACATGCTTTTTTGGACCGGCAAAGGTGCCTCATGAGATCATTCAGCTTGTCATACAGGACAAAAACTAATACCAACTCACTCACTTCACTCACTTCCCATAAAATTCTTTTTAATCAAATGCATTTAATAGTAAACTTAAAATATTTTAAATACTTGAAAATAGCAGTAAGATACCTTTCTCCCAATTTAATAAATCCGTTAGAAACGTGTAACCACACTCATAATTTCAAACCGAGAATTCTGCACAAAAACTTACTACAGATAGCTTACTCGCTCGCACTCACACAGCAACGCACGTAAGAGTAAAGCGACAAGACGCAACGTAGACGTCGACGTCAAGTGCTTAAAACAGCGCGCCGGCTGCGGCTCGTACATTTGTATTGAAAACGTTGACTTGAATAACTTCTGTGTTATTGGTCCGATCGGATTGTTATTTAGAGAATATGTTCATATGGCATTTAGTATTACACATACTAAAGCAGAACTTTCTAAGTTTAATACTTTTTTTAATAATCGTAAATTACCGATTTGCGGGGGCGGTGGGCGGGGCATCGCATATTTTAAATAAACTTTATCTGCCTATTATATAAAGGAACCTCCATACCAAACTTGGTGTCTCTAGCTTTTTATACCCTTGCAGAGGGTATATCAATTTTAACCAGAAGTTTGCAACGCACCTTAGGAGACATCTCCGACCCTATAAAGTATATATATTCTGAATCAGCAGAGGAGTTCAAAACTGGATGTCCGTCTGTCCGTCCGTCCGTCCGTCCGTCCGTCTGTTGCAACGCAAACTAGTCTCTCAGTTTTTGAGCTATCTTCATGAAACTTGGCATACAAGCCATTATTGCTGTAGGTTGTAACTAAGTCGGAACGAGCCAGATCGGACAGATATATCGTATAGCTGTCATAAAAACTATCGGCCGATTTTTGTTGTTTTTCAAGATATTGCAACAAGATTTGGCAAATCTTATTCTTATTACGTTCCTAATGTGCTGCCAAAATTGTATCAAAATCAGACCACTATAACATATAGCTGCCATAGGAACAATCGCCTGAAATTAGGGTTTTTGTATGCAAACCTGTTTTGTTCATGGAAATACCGCACATTATCAATACTTTATAATGTTATACAGTAACCCGCCCTTAGTTTTTCCATTTAAATATCTCAGACGTTTATATTCTATAGCTGTTATAGGAACAATCAGACGGACTGTCTGTCTGTTGCAACGCAAATAAGTCCCCCTGTTATTGAGCTACCTTCATAAAAGTTGCATCACAAGCTTCATATTTCTGCCATCTTTAAATAAGTCGGAACGGGCCAGATTGGAGTGATATATCGTGTAGCTGTCATAGGCCGATTTACGTTATATTTCAAGATATAGCTATCGGGCTTACCACATCCAAAGATAAGTTTGGTCATTCAATGTACTGTTATAATTGTTCAATAAATACCACAGAAACCAGCAGCATCCAAATATATTCTATATTTTGTGTAACTGCAAGGGTATGAAACCTTCGGCAAGCCGAAGGTAGCCTTGCTTTCTTGTTTAATAGCTGAGATCTGATGTCTCATACAGACGGACAGATGGACAGACAGACGGACCTGTCTCAATCGACTCGGCTAGTGATCCTGAGCAAGAATATATATACTTTATGGGGTATGCCACGTCTACTTATGCCTGTTACATACATTGCACAAAGTTAGTATACCCTTTTTTGACCATTTTCAATGGTCGAAGGGTATAAAAAGTGCCTTCCGCCGGAGTTGAACCTGCATATTTTACATAAATAACATAATAAAACAGACAAAACACGTGGTCACATGGCATTACTATTTCTTTAATATCTTCTATGTTTATAGTCCAATCTTCGTGAAATTTTCACGAAACGTAAGCAATATTGTATATAAAAAACTGTTGCTGTAGAGCTAATATTGCAGCTGTAGTCAATTTTTTTCAATTTATAGGGGCGGGTGGAGGCGTGGCAAAAATCCAAAATAAACTTGATAAGCGTACAGTAAAAACACATATTGTCACAAAATTTGGTATCTCTAGCTCTTATAAGAGCTGAAATCCAAGTGTTCACACGGACGGACAGACGGACAGAGGGACAGAGGAACATGGCTATATCGACTCGGCTGTTGATACTCATTAAGAATATATATACTTTATGGGGTCGGAGATGTCTCCTTCTGCATGTAACATATATTTTCGGTTTGAACAAAGTTATAATACCCTTCTACTCTATTAGTAGTGGGGATAAAAACAAAAAAAATGTATGCCCCTCGGGGTATTCGAACCGTCGATCTCAAAAAGCTTGTAATATGCACAGTTTGCTGCAACTATAACCACTCCGCTATTAGCACATTATTTTTTGGACCGGCAAAGTTGCCTTATGAGATCATTCAGCTTGTCGTACAGGACAAAAACTAATACCAAGTCACTTACTTCCCAAAAAATTCTTTTTGATCACATGCATTTAATACTAAACTTAATATATTTTAAATATTTGAAAAAAAAACAGAATTGAGGTAACTCGGACCGGACCGAGTGGGATTCGAACCCGTACCCTTGCGCTTCACAGCCAACGACCACATCCACACAGCCAGTGCACCTTTTTTGCATCTACTATGAAATTGCAATAATGATCAGTGCAAATAACTTTACTACATATAATTGAAAAAAAGTGCTAGCCGCCGTAGTTGAACCTGCATATGTAGCATAAATAACATAATAAAACAGACAAAACACGTGGTCACATTGGAGCATCTATTTCTTTAATACCTTCCATGTTTATAGTCCAATCTTACTGAAATTTTCACGAAACGTCCGCAAGATTGTGTTTATAATGTATATAAAAAACTGTTGCTGTAGAGCTAATATTGCAGCTGTAGTCAATTTTTTTCAATTTATAGGGGCGGGTGGAGGCGTGGCAAAAATCTAAAATATAGTTGATAAGCATGCAGTAATAACACATATTGTCACAAAATTTGGTATCTCTAGCTCTACAATAGTTGAGATCCAGGTGTTCACACGGACCGACAGACAGACAGACGGACATGGCTATATCGACTCGGCTGTTGATACTGATTAAGAATATATATACTTTATGTGGTCGGAGATGTCTCCTTCTGCCTGTTACATACATTTTCGGTTTGAACAAAGTTATAATACCCTTCTACTCTATGAAAAGCGGGAATAAAAATATGGTCTAGCAATGAACATGTAAAAAAAATATATAAATAAAATATAAAGTTTAAAGCTGCCAATAAACTAAATAAAAGTTTTCCTACAAAAAAAAAAAAAACTAAACTCTTCTTTGTTTACATTTGTTTTGTTTTGATTTCACTCAAACTTCTATTCGGTCTACGGGCTAAAATAGCTGAAGGTCAAAATATATGACTGGGCACACTTATATGTTTCACTCAAATTGACTTAATGGAGAGAAGGAATGGCAATTGAGTGATTCAGTGTCGCGTAACACTTTAAAAAGTGCGTGTAATGTGTTCGCAAATTGATTTTTTTTTTAATTTTCGCTCGGGTGTGAAAAATAAAAAGTTAAGTAATAGTTATATTGGTGGCGGAGCATAGTTTAGTTATGTGCATATTTCAAAGGTTTGTTATTTTTTTTTTTGATGGTTTTGATTTGGTTTCAAAAAAATTTAAATGCATATACAAACATATGTTGGCCATAAAAGTGTTTATGTGTGTTGCTTACTCACTTATTTTCCACATCCCGCGACGAAAGCGCTTTCGAAGAGGTGGTAAGAAAAAGATTTATAATTTACATATGCGCATACACAAACTAACCTTGAAAACCAACGAAATTAAAACCATATGTAATTACGTATGCCTATGCGCTTGCATATACATAAAGTTGTATGTTTTATTTCCGTCTCCTCTTTCGCTCTCTAAATTTTCTTATTTGTCTTCTGAGTGCTTTGGTGTGTATTATTTTCTCGCGATGCAAACTCAAGTCACTCAACTCAATTCATTGACCTATATTCATGCCCGAATTAAAACAGCTGACAATTTGCAACCTTACAAATATAAATAAGAGGGACAAATACTAAAGAATCTTTTAATAAATTATTTAAATATTTCGCAAAAAAAAGATGTTTCCTCCTTTTGTTCGTTTTCTATTATCTGATGTTTTGGGCGCTATGATTTTGGCGGGAGTGATTGTGCAATAAAAATTTATTTTTTTTTGTTGGTGCAAGTGTTTTAAAATGTGCCAGTCAAGAATTTTCCTAGCTGCCGTGATGGCTGCTGTGAACAGGGGTGACGATGCCAAGTATCCTGCTGCCGAAATAATGCACGCAGTCGCGGCCAATAGACACCGCTCGATCAGATGCAGAATAATGGGCTGCTCTTTATCTCCTGGCAGTCCAAGTGGCGTGACTTTTGGACTCCTGGGTCCAGTTCTGCAACCCTGATTTTTTCAGAATTTTAAAATAGCAAATTTGTTCTTCTATTCTAGATCTTATCCGGAGGACGCAACAGCAATGAATACACTTAAGTATTTAATTAGTTTTTTTTTCTTCAGACACTAGAACTGGACACTAAAATTTCTTTATAACATCCAGATTTAACATGCACTCCCAATGGCTGACTCGGAACGACTGACTTGGGAGAAAAATAAATGGCAGAGTACCGCTTGGGACCCAGCGAACGATGACCTGCCATGTTAACCTCGCTCTCTTCGTGCCTCAAGATCTTTGGCAACATCCCGGATAAGTGAACATACAAACTTTAACCATAGATGGCGCTATATATATATTTTTGTGGCGGCACCGATATTTCGGCAGCGTCATCTACATCTGGCAACCCTAAAGAATACTAGATATAAGCGATACGGCAAGAATTAAGAATTAAGCTTCTCGACTCGAAGCTACACATGCAAAATCGCGCGTCTCAAATTCTGTGCCCTTTTTCCTAATAATTAATTGTAACCAAAACTATACATATAAACTAATAAACTTAATGGCGAAACACCCCATCTCCATAGTGGTGACCCCGACTAGTGAAAATTGTGCAAAAATCAAAAACATTCACTGAAAACAATTTTTCGTACAATTGTGAAATTCAAGTGCACGAGTTACCACTACACCTTCAACACTGCCCCGAAACCGTCCAGATTCCGCAGAATGACAACGGCATCAAGGGCCACAACAACAACAGCTCAGCAGTCCACATACACAAATAACCACATATTGTGAAATAAGCACATACACATGTTTACACACACACTTTGAGCGCACATGGTCTCGAGAATTCTAGAAACAGATTGCAACATAATGATAATGTTGCATCAGCCTCTAATTGTGCGTTGATTGGTCAGCTTACATTTGTAGCTTTGGAAGGACCGTTACAGCGAGGCGTTGTAGCCGATGCCTAGCGCAGTTTCGGCGTCAAGCAAAGAAGTTTTTGCGACGCATTATTAGTTGCATTTTGATCGTGGTTAGACACACACTTAAAACGGAGCGTTAACTCTAAATGTAATTTTTGAACAAAATAAGAAGTCAAACAAAAACATTGTTACTAAATCTCTCTTAAGAAATAAAACATACATAAAAATAATTAAAACAATTGACTACGTGGAGGTACGTCCCATCTATAACTGGCGCAGCCGATAACCAGGAGCGAATTGCATATTCCTGGGGAAACAACCTACGACGTGTCTTAAATAAAAATTTGTAAGTAGAGTGATATTTTAAAAGACGCAAGAGTCATTTAACTACACTTAAAAGAAAAACGAAAATTTTTTTTTTCACCAAAGAAAATGAAACAAAAACAAAAAAAAAAAAATATATATATATATATATATATATATATATATGTTAAATAATAATAAATATATCATTAAAAACTAAATAACAACAAATAAAAACTAAATATATTAAAAAAAAAAAAATGGAACAAATGAACGAAAGTCAAAAATTGTACGGGGAACACATAACAAGCAGATGCCGCTCTAAATAAGAAGCACTGTAATACAAAACAATCAGATGCCGCTCTAAATAAGAAGCACTGTTATACATAAAAAAAAAAAAAAAAAAAAAAAACAAGGGGCTACGAACATACATACATACAGAAAGTGACGAGACTACAGATAGAATGCAGCGTAGAAGCAGACAACTGGGAAGTGCTGTGAGAGGTTCGATGCGAACATTATGTTCGAACAAGTCAGTGGTACACGATTGATCACAGTGTTGACATGTAGTGGAGGGAGGTTCCGTCAAGTTGGACGCGAACAATTATGTTCGAACAGGTCACTGATACGCGACGGAACCACACAAACGTACAGACGTAACATAAGCTCACAGAAATTTGTGCAAAAACCACAACCTTTGCAGTTGCAACGTGTTGCAAGACAGTTGTCGATTTGTAGTGGGGAGGAGGTTCCGTCAAGTTGGACGCGAACAATTATGTTCGAACAAGTCACTGATACGCGACGGAACCACAGAAACATACATATTTCAGATCAGCCTACACAAACTAGTGTAAAACTGCAAGCTAGTTACAATCAAACAAGTATTAACCTTACATTGGTGATATACGATACAACCATATCGGTCATTTGGTAGCTGTGTTGTAATCTCTCGACCGCTGTAGTGAGTCGATTGCCTTCACAGAGTCAAATACAATGAAATTCTCATTGGCGACCTTTGAGGCTGTTAGTATGTCATGAATGTGAAAGATAACAAATCAAGAAGTTAAAACGAATCAACACATTAATACAATGTAACCTTGCCTCCGTGTTAAAATATCAAATGAAATATATTCCACACAATACATATATTAATCCAAGTATCATTACAGGTATTGAACGTATAATAAAAGCATTCATCACACACCAAACCACACTGTATATTAAGATAATTATAAGATAATATTAAATGTCAAAAAAATTTAAGCATAAGACTAAATCTACTATTCCTAATTTAACTCGGACTACCAGACAGACAACCAAAAGACCCACCCTTACAGGAAACATAACCGAAACTAACCCAACAGACATAACTACAAGCTCAAGAATGAGTACCCCTTCTCAAAATACATCGGGGTCCGGCATATATGAATTGTCTGCTGGACTCCCAGACGTTATTAAGTACCTTCCGACATACGACGGTAACCCTTACGCACTTAAGAGATTCATAGAAAGTGTAGAAGAGATTTTACTGATGTTTAGAGACACAGACCAAACTCCAAGAGGGAAAATGTATTTAAGAGCGATCAGGAATAAAATAGAGGGCAAAGCGAGTGAATTGTTAGATAGATTGGATACCCCATTAAACTGGGATGAAATTAAGAGGAATCTAACAAGAAAGTTACTAGATAACAGGGACGAACTGACTTTAATAGAGGAACTACATGAGGTTCCTTTTAAAAAGCTGCCAATAACAAAACTGTATGATACCATTTTGGATCTGAAACGGGTATTGACATGCATGGCCGATTCAAAGGAACTATCAGCTTCAACTATTCTAGAAAAAAGAATTTCTATATGGCTCTTTGCCTGAAAACCTTTATTAAAGGCTTAACGGTACCACTCCGGAATGCAGTCAAAGCTTCTAGACCAAATACGTTGGATGAAGCATTTGATATAGCCATTCAGGAGAGGGATGAGTACTTGCAGGAGAGACGACGGTACCCAGCAAATCAACATAATAATAGTCTTTCAGACTACCAGCAGGGTAGAGGACAGTATAGAGCTCTTCCTTACTCAACCGGGAATCGTTACGGGCAGGACCATCGCTCTAACAACGAGGTTAATGGACATAATAATTTCTCTAGGGCAATTATGCCACCTAAGACCGAATCAATAGATAGTAACTCACGCCAATATAGAGGTGGAAAATCCAATAGTTTCTCACGTCAGACAAACACTAGCAGATTTAATAATCTGGAAGCCTCTTCTGAGCAACCAGCACTTCACAATTTAGAGGAAACCGTAAATTTTCAAAGACCAGCCTCAGAGACCAGACAGGGTACCTAAAAAGTTATAAGGATAAACACGGATCGACACTACCCTATATTTTGATTAGTTCACCGTTTGGTAGGAAGCTACGCTTTCTAATCGATACAGGGGCATCGAACTCTTTTATCGATCCTAAATTTGTTCCGCTCCAGCAGAGAGAATCCTTAAGCACAAATACAGTCATTAAAACTGTATTAAAGGAAATTCAGGTCACCGAAAAGGTCGAATACCCAGCATTTTCCGAATTTAATTTAAAAGACACATTTATATTTTTACTCCTCAAATTTCACGAATATTTCGACGGACTAATAGGTCTTGACATCTTATCTACTATAAAAGCAAATATAGATCTTAAAATGTTAATTTTACAAACCCCTGCGGCAACTATTCCCATTCATATTGAACGAAATAGAGCTACGGATATATTTAATATTGAAGCCAGTTCGGGAATGATAGTACAGATACCAGTCGAATGTGAACAGGGACCATTTTTACTTGATTCCGTAGAGTTAGCAGATAATGTTTACATTCAACAAGGACTCTATACAGCTGATAATTACAACGCATGGATAGAAATGGTTAACTATTCTGATCAGGATCAGACGATTTGTTTAGAATTTCCATTATCCACAACCCAATTCATTCAAGAGAAATATGTAGAATTGAACTTTCATTGGTGCGACGAAGACCCCCCAACAGACATGAAAAACGACGCGAATTTTCACAAACGAGTCAATACGGACCACCTTTCTGACGATGAAACAGACCAACTTAAACACTTATGTTTGCAATTTCCCTTCCTTTTTCACGACCCGTCCGATAGATTAACATTCTCAAATACAAACAAACACAAAATAGAAACTACAGACGACATACCCCTGTATGCCAAACCCTTTAGATACTCCTACCAAGAACAAAAAGAGATCAATGACCAAATTCAAAATATGTTAGAACAAAACATAATTAGAGAAAGCCATTCACCTTGGAGCTCACCTGTTTGGTTGGTTCCGAAGAAATCCGAAACACGAGAACAAAAATGGAGATTAGTTATTGACTATAGAAAACTGAACGAAAAAACCGTTAAAGACAGGTATCCCATCCCTAATATTAACGAAGTACTTGATAAAATAGGTAGAGCTAGATATTTTTCGACTTTAGATTTGGCTAGTGGTTATCATCAAATACAAATGGAACCAAAAGATATTCCTAAAACAGCCTTCACGGCGTTGGACGGACACTACGAATTTATCAGAATGCCATTTGGTCTGACAAACGCCCCTGCAACATTCCAAAGGGTAATGAACAACGTTTTAGGTAACTTAAAAGGGAGATGTTGTTTAGTTTATCTTGACGACATAATAGTTTTTTCTGGTTCATTGCAACAACACATATCAGACTTAAAAGAAGTATTCACCAAAATAAGTAACGCCAAATTAAAGCTCCATTCACAGAAATCAAAATTTTTAAAGAAAGAGACAGAATTTTTAGGACACATTGTTACGGACCAAGGTATTAAACCAAATCCGGACAAGATTATCGCCATTAAGAAATTTCCCTTGCCTCGTTCTAAAAAACAAATTAAATCCTTTTTAGGTTTACTAGGCTATTACAGGAAGTTTATTAAAGATATGGCCAGAATAACCAAACCACTTACAGCCCAATTAAAAGGCAATCTAAAGTCTGTAACAATAGACCAGGAATATATTGATACATTTGAAAAATGCAAAACCCTTCTTTGCAATGATCCCCTACTACAATATCCCGACCTTTCTAAAAGATTTATCTTAACAACAGACGCAAGCAACGTTGCCCTTGGAGCGGTGCTATCACAAGGGCCCTTGGGTTCGGACAAGCCCGTCTGTTTTGCAAGTAGAACATTGTCCGATACAGAACGTAATTATGCCACTGTCGAAAAAGAAATGTTAGCAATAATATGGGCAGTTAAATACTTTCGCCCTTACTTGTTTGGAAGCAAATTCGTTATAGTAACGGATCATAAGCCACTTACATGGCTAATGAGTTTTAAGGAACCGACCTCAAAAATAGTTAGATGGAGAATACAATTATTAGAATATGATTACGAAATTTTGTATAAGAAAGGTTCTCAAAATTTGGTAGCGGACGCATTGAGCAGGGTAGAAATCGACATGAACATAAATGATAGTAACTCAATAACGTGGACGTGTGGAGATACAGTCCACTCAGCAGACGAACACATGGATGATCACATCCATATCTCAGAAAAACCCTTAAACGATTTTAACTACCAAGTAATATTGAAATATGGTGCTCCTATAGAATCTAAAACTGAAGTTATATTTAAACGAAAAACGAGACAAGTAATTTCTGAACTGTCTTTTACAGAAGAACGAATTACAGATATTTTAAAGAAAACCTTGAAGCCAAACAGGACTGTTGCAATTTTTGCACCCGACGATATTTTTCAACAAATACAAGAGAGTTATAAGAAATACTTTTCAAACAATAACATTTATAACATTTTAAGATGTACTATCTTCTTAACCGATTTACTAGAAACACAGGACCAAGAGTTTCAAATTAACAGCTATCACACAAATAATAATCATAGAGGTACGGACGAAACCGTTGCACACATGAAAAGACAATTCTATTTTCCAAATATGAAATCAAAAATTGCTCAGACTATAAATAATTGCGATGTCTGTCACACCTTGAAATATAACCGCCACCCCCCAAATATTAAATTCCAAGTAACCGAAACACCTACCATGCCCTTAGATATACTACACACCGACTTATATACTATAAACGGAAAATATGTTGTTACTGTCATTGACAAATTTTCTAAGTTTGCCCTTGGATACACAATCCCTACAAGAGACGCAATAAATATAGTGAACGCTATTAGGCGATTCATAGTAGCGAACGGCATACCTAGGAAAATTGTTTACGATCAAGGGGCTGAATACAATTCAAACCTTTTTAAGGATTTTTGCAAACAATATAATATAGAACGGCATGTCACGTCCTTTCAACAATCTTCTAGTAATGCCCCAGTCGAAAGACTACATTCTACACTCACTGAAGTGTATCGAATCATTCTGGAAGAAAAGAAAAAGAGAAAAGTACAGATAGACCACGGAGGAGATTCTAACAGAAACTTTCATTACATATAACAACGCTATACACTCGGCTACTAAGCTAACTCCTTATGAACTGTTTTCGGGACGTACACATGTTTTCCAGCAAACCATTAAATTTGACGATGAGCATGACTATCTGCAAAAATTGAACGAATTCCAAAAGACAATATACCCTAAAGTATGTGAACTAGTTCAAAACAACAAGGTTCATAACATTGGAAAGTTAAATCAAGAAAGGAAAGACGCTATCCAGGTAGAAACAGAAGACGTAGTATTTCGTAAGGAAAATAGACGCAATAAGCTTACCCCTAGATTTTCAAAACAGACTGTAAATACTGATGAGGGCGTTACTTTTACTACAAACAAAAGACAAAAAATACATAAATCTAAAATTAAGACTCAATTAGGAAGCAAGTAGAGAATTCCAAATATAACCTGAATAATAACAAACATACATGGATACGATAAACAGAAAACTCAAATTGCTAAAGAAATAAATAATGTAAATAACAAGACTAAATTTTTGGAATGTACGATTAGAATAAACACTGATATAGATTTGACTATGTTACATTTGAATAAAACTGCAGAAACCTTATTAGTGCGAAACTAAAAATAATCCCAAGTTATATTAAAATACAAAAAAAAACAAAAAAAATCATGAAAAACCAAATCGAAATAAGAAAATGTTTACAATTTAATTTCCCTAAACGCAATTGAAATAATGATAAAATCTTCGCTATTAAAATACTTATGTTGACATTAGACATTTATCAGTTAACAAACTAATTCATTCCGTACCTATTAATAAGACACAATTATTGTTACACCAAACCGTATAACTTTATAGCGAGTAAGAACACACAAACATTGTAATTTAAGGAAGAATATAATAGAGTTCATCATGTAAATATGTGAGACCTGCAAAAAGCTATCTAACAATGAGGACATCGCCAACATCATGACCCCAGAGCTACCGAACTTACTCAACAATCTGTCACAAGCTGGTTTCAATTTCGACAAGCTGATTATGAAGGACTAAATGACAATCTTCATCCCGGCCACTTCACCCGTCATACACGATCAGGCCATTCCTTCGCTATGGCCCTCTCTTCAGTCTTGGGGGGGAGGAGTTACCACTACACCTTCAACACTGCCCCGAAACCGTCCAGATTCCGCAGAATGACAACGGCATCAAGGGCCACAACAACAACAGCTCAGCAGTCCACATACACAAATAACCACATATTGTGAAATAAGCACATACACATGTTTACACACACACTTTGAGCGCACATGGTCTCGAAAATTCTAGAAACAGATTGCAACATAATGATAATGTTGCATCAGCCTCTAATTGTGCGTTGATTGGTCAGCTTACATTTGTAGCTTTGGAAGGACCGTTACAGCGAGGCGTTGTAGCCGATGCCTAGCGCAGTTTCGGCGTCAAGCAAAGAAGTTTTTGCGACGCATTATTAGTTGCATTTTGATCGTGGTTAGACACACACTTAAAACGGAGCGTTAACTCTAAATGTAATTTTTGAACAAAATAAGAAGTCAAACAAAAACATTGATACTAAATCTCTCTTAAGAAATAAAACATACATAAAAATAATTAAAACAACTGACTACGTGGAGGTACGTCCCATCTATAACTCACGCACACTCACACATATACGTTGACTCAAGTCAATGCGCAACAGCCGTTACAATTTGCGCAATTTAGAAAGAAGACGCCTAAAGTTTAACGACGAAAGCGATCAAGTGAATCTGTCTATATCGCCATGCCGGACCCGAACCCAGATTTCTCCGATCAAATTCGAGAACTACAACAACAGCTCGAGGCACTTCGGACAAATGTTCCTGCGTACAGAGATGAGTCGCCGCGCACGCACACACGTGTTTCCGTGCATTTGCCAAAATTCATACTCAGCAACCCGCACGTGTGGTTTGCTCAAGTTGAGCGATCATTCCGTTTGCACCACATTGTCGACGACACTGACAAGTTCGACTTGGTGACACTGCATTTGGAAGAAGATTTGGTTTTGGCTGTGGAGGATTTGGTCACTCGTCCACCGGCAGATAACAAGTACGCAGCAATCAAAATTCGTTTGCTGCAGAAGTTCACTGATTCGCCGGAATCAAAACTGCGTCGACTACTACAAGGAGGAGGTACTACCGGATTAAAGCCTTCGGAAATCTTGGCAAATATGCGACGCTTGGCTCCGGATACTCTCAGCGAAAGCATCATTCACACCCTATTCCTCGCCGAGATGGCAGCCTCCATACGTCCGTTGCTCCTTGTATGGGAGGAGACAGACTTGGACAAGATTGCGAAGATCGCAGACAAAATGCTCGAAGCCATTAACACGAATGCCTCGTTTGCCATCGGCACATCCCCATCTCTCGTTCCTCCTGCAAGTCCAGTTATCTGCGCAGTTTCACCTGCAGATCCGTTGAAAGAACTTTCCGACAACTTACGTTCGCTCTTGCAAGATGTCATGGCATTGAAAAAGGATGTCAAGCGCATCCAATCACGCAACCGATCACGTAGTTCATCTCGTGGCGCCAGACCAACGGACAATTCCGGTCAACAGACTTCAGGAGCACAGGAAAATCTCTGTTTCTACCACAAGCGCTTTGGTGACAACGCAAATAAATGCCGAACACCCTGCGTACGCTCTACATCGATAAACTAGAGGAGCTGCCGCCTGACGCGCTGGTCAGCGGCAGCCAGGACAGCAGCAGCGATCCATCTGTTCAGTCATCTGTTCCACGCGAGCAGCGTTTGCACGTCACCGATCGTACCTCCAACATCAGATACCTCTTCGAATCTGGATCTGTGGTTTCAGTTGTACCTCGCACGCTGGTTAAACAAAAAACCACTCAAACCAATCTTTGCTATACGCAGCAAACCAGACCGTCATTCACACCTATGGTAGATATAAAACTAAACTGAACTTGGATCTCAGAGGCAATTTCACCTGGCCATTCATCATTGCGGACGTTCACACACCCATTATTGGAGCAGACTTTTTAGCAGAATTCCAGCTTCTTATTGATCTCAATAATAGATGCCTTATTGACTCCATCACAGGACTGTCAACAATGCCTTGCATGCCTAGCACAGGCGAATCAAACATCCGTTTCCACTGTACAGGGTATTTCTGAATTTCGAGAGCTTCTACAAGAGTTTGTAGAAGTCACCAAACCGTCATCGAAGTATAAAATGCAGCATGATGTACAACATCACATCGAAACATATGGGACACCCGTTTCTGACCGACCACGACGCTTATCTGGAGATAAACTTGCCACAGCGAAAAAGGAAATCAACTTTCTGATCGAGCAAGGCATATGTCGTGCCTCTAAAAGTCCTTGGTCCAGCCAACTCCATATGGTCACCAAAAAAGACGGAGGCTGGAGGGCATGCGGCAATTATCTTAAGCTCAACTCGATTACGGTACCAGATCGCTATCCGATGCACATATTCACGACTTTACCGAACAGCTACATGGAGGGAAAGTTTTCTCAACACTCGATTTGGTAAAGGCTTACTACCAAATTCCTATGGCGGAAGAAGACATCCAGAAAACGGCCGTATGCACTCTTTTTGGACTCATAGAATTCCAGTACATGCCTTTCGGGTTAAAGAATGCGACTCAAACGTTCCAGCGTTTTATGGACAATATTTTTCGTGGCATGGACTTCGTATATTGCTATAATTATTATATTGCTATAACAACATACTGATAACTTCAAAATCGATCGCCGAACACGAAGAACATCTTCGAGCAGTGTTATCAGTCCTGCAGAAGCACGGGCTAAGCATTAATCTGAACAAATGTCAATTAGCGCAAACGCAAGTTAATTTTCTCAGCTATACGATTAACGAACACGGCATCAAACCGTCCTTTAGCATCGATGCCATCCGCAATTATGCTCGTCCTGAAACTATCAGCCAACTAGGACGTTTCTTGGGTGTTATAAACTACTATCACAGATGCCTACTCCGATCTTCGCACACTCAGGCACCGCTGTCCGAGCTGCTAAGGAATGTGAAGAAGAGCGACCAACGACATATCGTCTGGACTACAGAACTCATATCAGCCTGCGAGAATTGAATGGCAAGCAGACTATTGCAAACGCAGCGCTCTTATCCGCTCCCGCACCGAAATCTGACCTACAACTGGTTTGTGACGCATCGGACCTCGCAATAGGAGCAGTTCTGGAACAACGCACTGGTAATGACTAGCAACCTCTTGGATTTTTCTCCAAGAAGCTCAGCAACACCGAGAGAAATTACTCCACGTACGACCGAGAGCTACTTGCAATATTCGAGTCAATCAAATATTTCAGACACCTCGTCGATGCACGCAATTTTGTGATCAAGACTGATCACAAGCCTTTGATATTTGCTTTTCAACAGCGGCCTGAAAAAGCATCACCTCGACAGCTACGGCATTTAAATTATATTTCGCAATTCTCGACGACCAGCCTTCATATAAAAGGAACAGAAAATATAGTTGCAGACGCTTTTTCGAGGCTTTGCTTCGCACCTTGAGGAGGAACAAGTCTCCAAAATTCACAAGCACTATCACCTCCAGCTGGAGAAGAACGCTGTGCCAAATGGAAGATTCAACCACGTCCACTTGGATATAGATGTCATGCCTTTACAACTAAACTACCGCTATTGTCTCACCATGATTGACCGTTTCTCGCGATCGCCAGAAGCAGTACCACTCTCTAATATCACTGCCGATACGATAGCCATGGCGTCCTGGGCACACTGGATATCACGTTTTGGATCACCCAAAACAATCACTACAGTTAAGGCACACAGTTTGAAATTGCAGTTTTCAAACAACTAGCCAACCTGATCGGAAGCAAGCACATTCTCACTACGGCCTAAAATCCACAATCAAACGGACTTGTAGAGAGGTGTCATAGATCCTTCAAATCGTCCTTGATGTGCAGCAGTGGTACGCCGAGGCCTCAACTATTACCAACTACTTGGACTTCGTACCTGCTTCAAAAAAGACATAAAATCATCTTCAGCTGTGATGATATATGGAGTACCAATTCGACTGCCAAACGAATTTTGGACCAACATGGATGAAACGATAAATCCTACCACATTCCTGAGCAGTTTCCGAGAGCACATGCAGAAAATTCGACCAACTCCCACAGCGCACCATATTAAAGAAAAAATGTTCCTACTGAAGGAAATTGACAAATGCACCCATGTATTTCTCCGCATTTACGCTGTAAAGCAACCTTTGGAGCCTCCCTACACCGGACCGTATGAAATCATCAAACGCGACAACGACCGAGCTTTCACCATATGAATCGACGGGAAGGACACAGAAGTATCAGTCGACCGCCTGTTTTCCTAGTCAAATAACGACAAACAGTTCGACTCGGAGGAATCCATTTCCACTCCTCAAAGGACTTACGAAAGGCGGCGTAAGGTAAAATTCGCGAGCCAAGGATCATGAAGGATTCACTGGAAGGGGAGTACTGTGGCGGCACCGATATTTCGGCAGCGTCACCTACATCTGGCAACCCTAAAGAATACTAGATATAAGCGATACGGCAAGACTTAAGAATTAAGCGTCTCGACTCGAAGCAATGGCCTTTGAGTGTAAATTATACAATCTTTCGTTTTTGTCATGTTCCTTTTTCTTAACATCTTTCTAAAGAATCTTCCCGTGTAAAAGGCAGCGATCTATCATCCAGCAACTCTAATTTTCTCAACAGAGAGTAAGTGGAACCTGACAATATCATTTGTTGACCAAATGCCATATAATATGGCGTAGTGCCAATTGCTGAATGTATACTCGATTTTAAAGCGCACGATATTTGGCTCAGGCTTTCATCCCAGTTTTTCTGATCTAGTTTTATGACCTTAAAGCTGCAATAATTCACCGGTTTACGCGTACACGCACAGCAAACGTATAAAAGTGCTCCTTCTCCATGTAATCTAATATTACGACCGCTGACATTTTCTTAACTGCCTTAAGGTACACAAACTTTGAGAAGTGATCCAGCACTATAAAAATACGTATTTTACCACCGCGTGAACGTGGATAAGGCCCAAGAATGTCGATTTAAAGACGCTGGAAGAACCTTTGACTCTCAACTTTCTCATTGGTGGTCAAAGTACTTTGTTCGGTGCTTTTGAAGTTTTGCAATTCTCAATTGTTGATAAAAGCCTTTACATCTTCCACCAATCCTGACCAGAAATAATATTTTCTTAACCTCTCAATAGTTTTGTGGATACCTCCATGTGCACATAATACCGAATCATGTGCTTTGGCTAGGACTTCTTTTGTCGTTGCTTTCGGTATCTACAGCTTCCAAACATACTCATCGTGTAATACCTCGCCAGTAGTATGTTCAGTTCGCAGATAAATATACCCATCCTCAACTTTTAAGTCGGGAAACTTTGCTTGCATGGTCTCAATTCGTTTTCTTAATTTCACATACTCGTCAGAGACGAAATCTGGGGATTTTAAATCCACTAATATACCGTCTTGACCGTCCAATGTCGCTATATTTTCGTCGGTAATACGTGAGAAAGTATCCGGTACCACATTAAGCTTTCCCTTCCTATGCACTATTTGAAATTTATAGCCTTGTAATTTTAACGCCCACCTTGCTAATCCTTTGCTCAGGTCAGTTTGAGTCATCAACCATTTTAACGAAGCGTGATCAGTAATAATTGTAAATTCATGGCCTTCGACATATGGCCGAAAATTTTTTAGGCAGACCAGAGCAGCTAAGCATTCCTGCTCAGTTACCGAATATGCTTGCTGTGCTTTGTTTAATTTCTTGGAGACATAGGCGATAGGCCTTTCATCGCCCTCTTATGATACTTGAACCAAAACCCCTCATACTACTGTTTTACAAGCGTCGCAATGGATAAAAAACAGCTTTCAGAAGTCTTGGCTTTGCAGGATTGGTGCTACACTGAGTTTGCATTTTAATTTATCAATAGCAGACAATGCGTCAGCCGTGAAAGCAAACTGTAGATAACAGGTCTGTTAAAGGAGCTGTTACATCAGCAAAGTTTGCGATAAATTTGCGATACCAGCCAGATAAGCCCAAGAAACTCCTCAATGCTTTTATTGTTTTAGGAACTGGGAAGTTCTTTATTGCTGAAATCTTTTCGGGATCAGTCCTTATGCCTCCATTTCCCACTATGTGTCCCAAATAGTTAACCTCTCGTCTACAAAATTACTTTTCCAACATTGGTAAAATTTGCTCGTCTGAGATTGCTTGCAACTTCCTTAAGGACGTCTAAATGTCGTTCGAAATCCGTTGACACAACCAGCAAATCATCTAAATAAATAAAAACCTCAAACCTAAGCCAGACATTGTTTGCGGTGCATTGCAATGCCCAAAAGGCATTACTTTAAATTAGTAAAATGAGCGTCCGGGGACTGTGAAAGCAGTTATAGGTCGGGAATTTTTGTCTAAGGGTAACTGCCCAAAAGCGTCTTTTATATCTGGACTGGTTATGAATTCAGTTTAAACAATCTGCTAAGTATACCCTTAATTTGAGGCAGAGGAAACGCATCCTTTTCCGTCACTGAGATTATTTTCCGACTGTCTAGGCATAATCGAATCTTTCGATCACCTCTAACTGCAACATCCTCTCTACTTCGGTATACATAAGTTTCTCCATGGCTGGCGACACTGGATAGTGTCTCTGTTTTATCGGCTTTGCTTCCTACATCTATATTATGTGACAATATGGTTGTTTTACCTAATCCTTCCTCTACAAGAGATGGAAATAATTTTATAATTTTTTTCCAAATTTTGTTTTTGTACACTAGAGAGTTTACGAATATTTTCGTCTTGGCTGTTTGCTGACACTGATAAATCAGTTTGCAGTAAATCGTAAAGCAGTCAAAAATCTATTCGTAAATATAAATCTAAACTTAAAGCTGGAATTTTATATATAGTTATTAATTTATTTAAATTGTTGAAATTAATTTCGGTTCGCAATATTCCAAGTATTTGTTGCTTATTCCCATCTGCTGTACTCACATCTGAGTGAAGCCTTTTAAACGTGATTTTTTTCTCTAACAGTTCCTTGGCTAAGCTTCCGCCGATGCAGGTCGTTGTAGCGCCCGAATCTAGTAATCCGAAAATTTCGCGCTCTATATATTTAACTCTAGCATATGGACGTGGATCTGCAGCATTTAGTTCTAGCGCCGACAATCTATTCACAGACTTCCCTATTACTCCTTTCCAAAATGATCTAAGGCGTTTTGAACTGCGTGATTGCGACTTGCAACTATAGAATATGGTTGTGATTAATATTCGTGGTATATTCATACTGGGCTCTACAGAAGAAATTGCAGAAAATATTGACGAATCCTTTAATCCCTGTTTTGAATTGTTCGAGGCTGCACACTCGAGTTCAATTGTCTGTGTGAAAACGGTATGCTGCCTTTCGAGTTTTTTGCTTGGCAGCGGGCACAATTGGATTTGAAAATTTTATCTGCACCACACCCGTAACAAAAGACTCGTCGTTCAGACAATCTTGATACCTCTGCCCTTCCTTCTTACAATTCCAACAAACTTACGCCAGTTCGCTAGTTCTTCTTTCTCTCGCTCCTCTTGAACTAATGCCTCATTGCACTCGACTATTTCTGCCACGCTACGCCTTAACGAAACCGCTTTGCTGCTACTCATTTTTGGTTTAATGTCTTCAAGGAACGCCTCTCGATTCCTGTAAACATCACGCAGTTGGGATACGGAACTAATATCCAAATGTAAGATCTCATGCCTTATTTCTTGGAGTAAGTTTGCTTTTAAAATTCTAATTAAACTTGTTTTTGTTATAGGTATCTCCATTTGATCAATTAACCGGGCTATATCATCGTAAAATGCCTCAAAGGACTCATTTGCCTTTTGTTTTCGACCACGGATAAGATATTCTACATCCGCGTCATCCCGTTGATCTCGAAATTGCTTACGAAAAGCTTCACATAATATGTCCCAACGAACTTGGCCTACTGCTTTGTGATGTCGCCAGTAAAATTCAGCTGCCTTTCCCTCAAATAGCGAGCTTGCATTATTGCAAAGGATACTAAAATTTCCATCTAAAGTTGGGTGAGTTAATTATTCCACTCTGTATATAAAATTGACTATGGATAACCCATTACCCGTAAATTTCAGTTTCCATTCAAAATGTGACCAACTTTATCTGGTCGTTGCAGCAGATCGGATTTTGAACTACCCTGGAATATTGACGCTGGTCTGGTAGGTGAAATAATCACAGGAGAAACTTCTACCGGCAATCCTACTAGTCCATTCGAACCCCTGTACT
The DNA here is from genome assembly GCA_018904105.1 of Zaprionus tsacasi. Classification (NCBI taxonomy): domain Eukaryota; kingdom Metazoa; phylum Arthropoda; class Insecta; order Diptera; family Drosophilidae; genus Zaprionus; species Zaprionus tsacasi. The sequence continues at coordinate 221,523 of JAEIFR010000608.1, read as the reverse complement.
CGTCTTCACTGCGCTGAGGCGTCACGCTCAGACGGCTGACACAAGCTTCGACATTTTCCTTTATCAGCTTGGTTATTTGCACAGTAAGTGCGGACATAATCTGATTTGCATTCTACTTATTAAATCTGATGTTAACTTCGCAGATGCTGATGAAGACGCTGGCTCCTTTGCCATACTAGCTGCTGTAGCCGTCGCTACTATTGATTGAGATATGGTTCCGTATGCAGGACAATTTGTCGCCTGTTAAGCAGCTAGTGTCCAATTAACTTTGCAAATTGGGCAGTTGCTACTCGACTTAATTGCGATTTTATACACGTTTTATGAAATTCGTGACCGTAGGGTGTCTTTTAGCTATAACTTGGGTTTTGCACTATCGCAGAACATATGCCACAGACAGTCTGATTGCCAGTTGCTGTAAAGTCTTCGTTTGACTTTGTTAGCGGCATAACTACTAAAAATTTGTAATTGTAATTCTAAAGAAAATTCAAAATAATCGAAACACTGTAATAAAATGTAATCTGATCAGGAACCGCACTCAAATTGTCAACAAAATTAAAAAACGCAATATGTAAACTCTTGATAACCATTAATTAAAATAAGTAACAAATATAACTAATCACTCGAACACGAAATTTATTGTAATTATGAAAATTCCTAATAAAATAGTTGAGAAATGTTTAAAAAAAATTTAAATAAATGTAGAAAAGTTGATAAGCAATAGAAATTTATATTGATAGATAAGTATTACAATTCAAGTACTAGACAAAAATAAAAATAATGAATCATTTAAAAAAAAATTGTTTAAATACAATTTTTCAAATTCATTCAAATAAAAGACAAAAATAAAATATAATAAATATTCAAAAAAAACAAATCAAACACTAATAAAATTGTAATAAATCAAATAATAAAATTCATAAAGTAAATTGAACCCTCACTGCTGTAATCTCTTTATTCCTTATACTTTTGTTTGCGTGTTTTAAAAAAAAAATTTTGATTAGTTAAAAATCACTCGTGTGATCAAAACTCTGTTGAACTTTGAATTTGCTGGCAAGCCCTAATTTATAATCAGCTGCTTGAATCCATCCAACACCACCCTTCAGTTCCGATCTACAACTCGAAGCGATAATATTTAAGACTGACAATTTAACCCGTACCAAGTGGCTCGACAAATCCTTAATCTTTGTATCGAGAAACCAAATTGGCTGTATCAAATTTCAGCTTGAAGAGAGACCAATACCTTGACATCAACAATGGGCATTTTGCACATGCTGCAAATTAAATGCATTCCATCTATTTGTGACCGTGGCAGTGAACAGAAAATTTAAAATTATAGAAAAGTTTTGGGTTGCATTTGTGAGTCCTACCAAAGTAGGGCCCCACGTTGGGCACAAAAATAAATTATAATTGTAACGGTTGGCAATTGGTTGCCATTCCCTTTAGGCTGTTGGACTTCATGGACTTGACCGCACATATCAATTTCCGGTCCAGCTCGTCGGATAAGGGGTGGTGATCCTTAAAATGGACAAGTCTAACGCCTACAATATTATTTATATAATAAAACGTGCTGACGATGATGAACTAAGACGTCGGAGAGATATATGCAACCCTTCACTTTGCTTGGATAATATTGGCAAACTGGAGTATTAGGTTGGCACACAGATGTTACGTGGCCAGTTTAGCCCGCCCTGCCTTTGGTCGACCCCTCATAGAGATTACATTAGTTCGGGTTCAATCATTATAATTAATTTATTCCATTATTAAATAATACACCTAATATTTAACCAATTTAAAATTATAACCTGACATGCCACTGAAATATTAAACGAAATTGTATCAATAAATCATTTAAAAATAAGTTCTAGCAATGAACATGTAAAAAAATATATAAATAAAATATAAAGTTTAAAGCAGCCAATAAATTGAATTCAATTTTTCCTACAAAAAAAGAAACCACACGCTTCTTTGTTTATATTTGTTTTGTTTTGATTTCACTCAAATTTCTATTTGGTCTACGGGCTAAAACAGCTGAGGGTCAAAAAATGTGACATGGGCACACTTATATGTTTCACTCAAATTGATTGAATAGAGATAAAGAATGGCAATTGAGTGATTCAGTGTCGCGTACAACTTTAAAAAGTGCGTGTAATGTGTTCGCAAATTGTTTTTTTTTTTAATTTTCGCTCGGGTGTAAAAAATAAAAAGGTAATAGTTATATTGGTGGCGGAGCATAGTTTAGTTATGTGGACATTTCAAAGGTTTGTTATTTTTTTTTTTGATGGTTTTGTGATATGGTTACAAAAAAATTTAAATGCATATACAAACATATGTTGGCCATAAAAGTGTTTATGTGTGTTGCTTTCTCACTTTATTTTCCACATCCCGCGACGAAAGCGTTTTCGAAGAGGTGGTAAGAAAAAGATTTATAATTTACATATGCACACACACAAACCAACCTTGAAGGACCAACGAAAGTAAAACCATATGTAATAACGTATGCCTTTGCGCTTGCATATACGTAAACATAAATGTGCGGGCTTCAGTGGCCCAACGGCCGATGCTGTAGCTAAGCGAAACGGGCTGCACTATTGTTGTGATGCGTGTCATGAGGTTGAGAACGATTTTGTATCGTTCATGCGCCAAACTAGGACGGAACTTAGGAAACTGTTTGGTAGTTTTCGCGAACTTGCCGATCAGTTCTCCGCGCTGGACACATCATTAAATAGCCTTAAGCTTCTAAACGAATCTCCCAAGCGCAAAAAATCAGCTCAAAAGGAGCAGCCGTCAACTAGTGCCTATCAGCCTCAGAACGTTGACCAACTCAGCACACCAGTGATGTTGCCGCTGCTGTCAGTTGCTACACCCGTAGTAACGAGGTCGGCACAGAAAAATGTCACTGTTGATCCCGTTGAGCTCATTTCGCCTTCACCTTTGCCCAATACTCCTTCTGCGATTTCTATTCCCGTGAAACCGCAAATGCTAATTACCCAACCGATAGTCCCTCAGGCAAGCTCGCCTTTGGGATTATCGGCACAACCTGTCCCCACTGGTCCTATATCTGTGGGACCTAAGCCTGTCACCGGAATTCCACCGAAGAGGAAAATATTTGTTTCGAGGCTAGCCCCTGATCTCACATCTTCAGATGTCATGGCTTATATTCAAGCGAAATCTCAAGCCCAAGATTTAAAGGTGGAACAATTCAAATTTTCATATGAAAGGAATATATCATCGTTTAAAATTAGTGTCTCGAACGATTTATTTAATCAAATATGCTCAGCTAACTTCTGGCCTGATCATATTGTGGTTAAAGAATTCGAAGCAAGGAAAAAAAAGAATCGTCAACCGATTAGACTACCTTTGCCAAACCAGGCCACCATTTCCAAAAATGCGACATCATAAAACTAATAAAATTTTTAACATTTCCAAAAATGCGACATCAAAAAACTTATAAAATTTTTAACATTTAACAACCTACCAAAACGTAAGGGGCCTACGTAGCAAGCTACCTACGTTATTCTTAAATAGCCTTACGTTTGAATCCCATGTGCTTGTGTTTACTGAGACTTGATTAAAACCTGAGATTTTATGCTCTAAAATTTTTCCAAGCAAGTTCACAACTTACAGGTTTGATCGTCATGATCGGCGGGGCGGCGGTGTTCTTATTGCGGTAAATTCTGATATCGCGTCAGAACATGTACATCCGGAGATTCAATATGATATTGAATTCATTTGTGTAAAATTACACCTTCCCGGCTTCCAGGTTTTTATAACCTGCTCGTACATCCCACCTTCGTCTGATATTTTTATCTACACTCAACATTTGCTTGCAATAAGGTATGTCTTCAATTTGTTATCTAACAAAGACCACCTCATAGTCCTTGGCGACTTTAACATACCTGAGTGTAGTTGGACACCAAGTGATGAGGCAAATTTCCTGTTGCCCTCACAACAACACGATCTTATTGACGGCCTGCATGACATTTCTCTGCTGCAGGTCAACCACATACAAAATTCTCTTAATCGAACACTCGATTTATGCTTTGTCTCCGATCAGAGTATGGTAACTCTGACTAGAGTCTACCCACATACCCAACCAGAAGATCCCTATCATCCTACGTTAAGGTTGTTTTTGAAACTGGTTTGAACGTATTGGATAAAAAAGTTACGCCGTGTAAGAGAGCACGTTGTTTTCGTAAAGCTGATTTTGATAAAATTAATTACTTAATTTCAAGTTATGACTGGTCTAATTTTTATAAATGTAACAATATGGATATGGCTCTTAATTTATTTTATAAAACATTAAATAACTTCTTTGACATTTGTGTGCCTTTTTCTTATCCGAGGCATTCGAGTAAACCCCCATGGTTTACTAAAGAACTATCCAGTCTTAAAAATCTAAAGTCTAGACTCTTTAAAAAATATTCTAAATGTTATTCCTCATCTATTTTCTCAAAATATCTTATTGCTTGGTCTAATTTTGTTGCTCTCAACGCTACATGCTACAAAAATTATTTGATTCGTTGCGGGATTCAGTTCCGGCAGAATCCCAGACAGTTCTATAATTTTGTTAACATGAAGCGTAAGTCATCTGCCTATCCATCTATGTTATCGTTTGAAGGTGCAAATGCAAACACTGACCAGGACATGGCTGATCTGTTTGCAATGTTCTTTCAAACGACCTACTCAATTTCAACACGCGATGTAAATTCTTATCCTTTCACCATTCCCAGTTCAAATGGCATTTTCGCCCCACAATTAAACGAAAGTTCGATTTTCAGGGATTTATGTTTGTTAAGACCAATTTTCTCAGCTGGTCCTGACGGAATTCCTAGTTGCGTACTTCGATACTGTGCCGATCCCCTATCTAAGCTATTGCTCAAACTTTTCTCGCTGTCCCTGAAAACTTCCACCTGTCCTTCCATATGGAAGGAATCTTTCATTTTACCGCTTCACAAGAAGGGCAGCAAGTCTGATGCTTTAAACTATAGAGGTATCTCAAAATTATCGGCTATTCCAAAACTCTTCGAGAATGTCATAACTCCTCACTTGCAGCATTCTGTAGATCCGTCATATTTCCTTGTCAGCACGGATTTTTAAAACGTCGTTCCTCCACGACAAATTTACTTGAGCTTACATCCTTAATAATAAAGGGCTTTCAGAAAAATTTTCAATCTGACGTCATTTATACTGATTTCATTAAAGCATTTGATTCAGTAAATCACTCCCTTCTTGCACATAAACTAAATATTATTGGTTTCTCACCAAATCTTTTAAGCTGGCTTATAAGTTATTTGGCCAACAGAACACAAAGAGTCTTCTTTAAAAATGTTTTTCTGACCCTATTCAAGTTACCTCTGGTGTTCCTCAGGGAAGCCATTTAGGTCCCCTTCTTTTTACTCTTTTAATCAATGACCTTCCTTCGGCCATACGTAACTCCCGTACTCTTATGTATGCAGATGATGTAAAGCTTTGTTTTCAATTTAAAGATGCCTCCTGTCATTCATCCCTTCAAGCCGACCTCAATAGTTTTAACAGTTGGTGTGGTGCAAACCTATTAAATCTGAACAGCTCAAAATGCAAGTTGATGACATTCTCTCGTGCCAGTCCCAAGTACGAATCTTACACTTTATGTGGTTGTCCTCTGGAAAGAATTACCTCTGTGGACGACCTTGGAGTACGCCTGGACGCTAAACAAAAGTTCTCCAAGCACATTTCTTCCATAGTCAATAAGGCTATGAATATACTCGGATTTATTAAGAGGTGGGCTAAGGAATTTAATGATCCTTATATAACTAAGACCCTTTATACCTCACTTGTGCGTCCTATTCTCGAGTATGGATCATGTGTTTGGTGTCCTCAGTTTTCAACCTACAAGGACCGCATTGAATCCGTACACAAGAACTTTTTGATTTTCGCATTGCGTGGACTAAATTGGGATTCAAACTTAAGACTACCTTCCTATACTAACAGACTTCTTCTACTAAATCTACCTTCCTTAGCCAATCGGCGTACTATGCTGGGTGTGGTTTTTATTAATAACCTTATTAATGGCGACATTGACAGTGATGACTTGGTTAGTCGGTTACACTTTTCTGTCCCTTGCCGACTAACGAGAAATTATATTCCACTAACTCTTCCTAGTTGTAGGTCGAACTATGCCTTGCACGAACCATTCAGGGTATTATGTTCGGACTACAACAAATACTACTTTATCATATCTAACAGCCAATCGACTAATAACCTTAAACTTTCACTATTTTCTCACCTAGCTAGATGTTATCGATCTCGCGACCTTCCTATTCGTTAACTGCGCTCCTCGGGCGTTACGAGCGCTTTAATCCATTAACTCACTACTTTTGATCTGATTGGGTTTTCTGGGTTTCCCCAATCCTTTGCAACAAATGTTGGATCAACTAAAATTATCATTTTATTCCCAGATTAATTAATTAATTAATTAAATAAATAAATAATTAAATAATTTAATAATAATAAAATAATTTAAAAAAAAATTTTTTTTTTAAAT
>JAEIFR010000608.1:0-205000 GCA_018904105.1 Zaprionus tsacasi | reverse complement strand
GTCGTCCTTGACTAGGAAAACAGGCTTGAGCCGGTCGACTGATACTGCTGTGTCCTTCCCGTCGATTCGTATGGTGAAAACTCGGTCGTTGTCGCGTTTGATGATTTCATACGGTCCGGTGTAGGGAGGCTCCAAAGGTTGCTTTACAGCGTCTATGCGTAGAAATACATGGGTGCATTTGTCAATTCCCTTCAGTAGGAACATTTTTTCTTTAATATGGTGCGCCGTGGGAGTTGGTCGAACTTTCTGCATGTGCTCTCGGAAACTGCTCAGGAATGTGGTAGGATTTACCGTTTCATCCATGTTGGTGAAAAATTCGTTTGGCAGTCGAATAGGTACTCCATATATCATCTCAGCTGCAGATGAGTTTATGTCTTCTTTGAAGCAGGTACGAAGTCCAAGTAGCACAGTTGGTAATAGTTGAGGCCACGGCGTGCCACTGCTGCACATCAAGGACGATTTAAAGGATCTATGCCACCTCTCTATAAGTCCGTTTGATTGTGGATGGTAGGCCGTAGTGTGAATGTGCTTGCTTCCGATCAGGTTGGCTAGTTGTTTGAAAACTGCAGATTCAAACTGCGTGCCTTGATCTGTAGTGATTGTTTTGGGTGATCCAAAACGTGATATCCAGTGTGTCCAGAACGCCGTGGCAATCGTATCAGCTGTGATATTAGAGAGTGGTACTGCTTCTGGCCATCGAGAGAAACGGTCAATCATGGTGAGACAATAGCGGTAGTTTAGTTGTAATGGCATGACAACTATATCCAGGTGGACGTGGTCGAATCTTCCATTTGGTACAGCGATCTTCTCCGGCTGGAGGTGATTGTGCTTGTGAATTTTGGAGCGCTGGCATGGGAGACAAAGTCTACACCATTTGAGGACATCTTTGTTCATCGAAGGCCAGACAAACTTCTGTTTGATTTGATGGGCAGTTGCTCGGCCACTGGGATGAGATAGATTGTGGATATATGAGAAAGCCTGTTTGCGAAGTGATTGCGGTACAAAAGGACGGAGATTTGGTGTAGATACGTCGCAGTATATCGAACTTTCTCCACCGAAACAAACTTTCTTGAGCTTTAAGGAAGTAGTTCCTTGCAAGACGCGTGCCAATTCAGAATCCGAGGCTTGCTCCTCCTCGAGCTGCGCCGCGGTGATTGCTGTGGGCATCGTAATAGTGCAAAGCCTCGAAAAAGCGTCTGCAACTATATTTTCTGTTCCTTTTATATGAAGGATGGTCGTTGAGAATTGCGAAATATAATTTAAATGCCGCAGCTGGCGAGGTGATGCTTTTTCAGGCCGTTGTTGGAATGCAAATACCAATGGCTTGTGATCAGTCCTGATCACAAAATTGCGTGCATCGACGAGGTGTCTGAAATATTTGATTGACTCGTATATGGCAAGTAGCTCTCGGTCGTACGTGGAGTAATTTCTCTCGGTGTTGCTGAGCTTCTTGGAGAAAAATCCCAGAGGTTGCCAGTCATTGCCAGTGCGTTGTTCCAGAACTGCTCCTATTGCGAGGTCCGATGCGTCACAAACCAGTTGTAGGTCAGATTTCGGTGCGGGAAAGGATAAGAGCGCTGCGTCTGCTACGCTCTGCTTGCAATTCTCGAAGGCTGATATGAGTTCTGTAGTCCAGAGGATTTGTCGTTGGTCGTTCTTCTTCACATTCCTTAACAGCTCGGACAGCGGTGCCTGAGTGTGCGAAGATCGGGGTAGGCATCTGCGATAGTAGTTTATAACACCCAAGAAACGTCCTAGTTGGCTGATAGTTTCAGGACGAGCATAATTGAGGATGGCATCGATGCGAAAGGACGGTGGTTTGATGCCGTGTTCGTTAATCGTATAGCTGAGAAAATTAACTTGCGTTTGCGCTAATTGACATTTGCTCAGATTAATGCTTAACCCGTGCTTCTGCAGGACTGATAACACTGCTCGAAGATGTTCTTCGTGTTCGGCGATCGATTTTGAAGTTATCAGTATGTCGTCTATGTAGCAATATACGAAGTCCATGCCACGAAAAATATTGTCCATAAAACGCTGGAACGTTTGAGTCGCATTCTTTAACCCGAAAGGCATGTACTGGAATTCTATGAGTCCAAAAGGAGTGCATACGGCCGTTTTCTGGATGTCTTCTTCCGCCATTGGAATTTGGTAGTAGGCCTTTACCAAATCGAGCGTTGAGAAAACTTTCCCTCCATGTAGCTGTTCGGTGAAGTCGTGAATGTGTGCAATCGGATAGCGATCTGGTATCGTAATCGAGTTGAGCTTACGATAATCGCCGCATGCCCTCCAGCCACCGTCTTTTTGGTGACCATATGGAGTGGGCTGGACCAAGGACTTTTGGAGGGACGACATATGCCTTGCTCGATCAGAAAGTTGATTTCTTTTTTCGCAGTGGCAAGTTTATCTCCAGATAAGCGTCGTGGTCGGTCAGAAACGGGTGTCCCATATGTTTCGATGTGATGTTGTACATCATGCTGCTTTGTATGCTTCGATGACGGTTTGGTGACTTCTACAAACTCTTGCAGAAGCTCTCGAAATTTAGAAATACCCTGTACAGTGGAAACGGATGTTTGATTCGCCTGTGCTAGGCATGCAAGGCATTGTTGACAGTCCTGTGATGGAGTCAATAAGGCATCTATTATTGAGATCAATAAGAAGCTGGAATTCGGCTAAAAAGTCTGCTCCAATAATGGGTGTGTGTACGTCCGCAATGAAGAATGGCCAGGTGAAATTGCGTCTGAGATCCAAATCCAGTTTAGTTATATATTTACCATAGGTGTGAATGACGGTCTGGTTTGCTGCATATAGCGTCAGATCGGTTTGAGTGGTTTTCTGTTTAACCAGCGTGCGAGGTACAACTGAAACCACAGATCCAGAATCGATGAGGTATCTGATGTTGGAGGTACGATCGGTGACGTGCAAACGCTGCTCGCGTGGAACAGCTGACTGAACTGATGGATCGCTGCTGCTGTCCTGGCTGCCGCTGACCAGCGCGTCAGGCGGCAGCTCCTCTAGTTTAACGACGTAGAGCGTGCGCAGGGTGGTCGGCATTTATTTGCGTTGTCACCAAAGCGCTTGTGGTAGAAACAGAGATTTTCCTGTGCACCTGAAGTCTGTTGACCGGAATTGTCCGCTGGTCTGGCGCCACGAGATGAACTACGTGATCGGTTGCGTGATTGGATGCGCTTGACATCCTTTTTCAATGCCGTGACATCTTGTAAGAGCGAACGTAAGTTGTCGGAAAGTTCTTTCAACGGATCTGCAGGTGAAACTGCGCAGATAACCGGACTTGCAGGAGGAACGAGAGATGGAGATGTGCCGATGGCAAACGAGGCGTTCGTGTTAACGGCTTCGAGCATTTTGTCTGCGATTTTCGCAAGCTTGTCCAAGTCTGTCTCCTCCCATACGGTGAGCAACGGACGTATGGAGGCTGGCATCTCGGCGAGGAATAGGGTGTGAATGATGCTTTCGCTGCCAGGATCCGGGGCCAAGCGTCGCATATTTGCCAAGATTTCCGAAGGCTTTAATCCGGTAGCACCTCCTCCTTGTAGTAGTCGTCGCAGTTTTGATTCGGGCGACTCAGCGAACTTCTGCAGCAAACGAGTTTTGATTGCTGCGTACTTGTTATCTGCCGGTGGACGAGTGACCAAATCCTCCACAGCCAAAACCACATCTTCTTCCAAATGCAGTGTCACCAAGTCGAACTTGTCAGTGTCGTCGACAATGTGGTGCAAACGGAATGATCGCTCCACTTGAGCAAACCACACGTGCGGATTGCTGAGTGTGAATTTTGGCAAATGCACGGAAACACGTGTGTGCGTGCGTGGCGACTCATCTCTGTCCGCAGGAACGTTTGTCCGAAGTGCCTCAAGCTGTTGTTGTAGTTCTCGAATTTGATCGGAGAAATCTGGGTTCGAGTCCGGCATGGCGATAGACAGATTCACTTGATCGCTTTCGTCGTTAAAATTTAGGCGTCTTCTTAGTAAATTTCGCAAATTGTAACGGTTGTTGTGCATTGACTTGAGTCAACGTATATGTGTGAGTGTGCGTGCACTTGAATTTCACAATTGTACGAAAAATTGTTTTCAGTGAATGTTTTTGATTTTTGCACAATTTGCACTAGTCGGGGTCACCACTATGGCGATAGTGTATTTCGCCATTAAGTTTATTAGTTTATATATGTATATAGTTTGGGTTACAATTAATTTGGGAAATAAGGCACAGAATGTGAGACGCGCGATTCTGCCTGTGTCGCTTCGAATCCAGACGCTTAATTATTAAGTGTTGCCGTATCGCTTATATCTAGTATTATTTAGGGTTGCCAGATGTAGGTGACGCTGCCGATATATCGGTGCCGCCACATTTTCTTTTTTCGTTACAGTTTAAACTGGACGTTACACCTCCGATTATTGAATATGGTTCTTGCATTTGGTTACCGCAAGACTATACTCAACGCGAAGGAATTGATCTTGTGGAATCTTTATTCTTTTTCGCTTAAGCTATGTTACTGCAGATGGCTTATCACATGTTTTGGTACACTCATTTTAATAAATATACCTTCTTTAGCATTGGTGAATAAAAAATATTTCATTTTATTTTATATATATATCTTTGATTTAAAATCTCTGTTATCTGAAACAAAAGCTTTCAAAACCATCTGATTACTGTGTTCGAATTTTCCGGTATATCTACTTTGAGTAGAATGTTCGTTTACAAAAAATTATAACAATTGTTTTTTTCCATCGTAAATGTCTGGAAGATTTCAATTAAACTATTATTTTTCTAATGTTCCGATAGGTATCCAAAGTGAATTCTTGCTTGCTCATAAAGCATAAATGTGATTATAGTGTTTGGGCTAACACGTAGAAGTGCAGGTAGAAACCCCTTATAAAATGCCATTGGCCCTTGTTTAGCTATTTTGCCAGTTACATCTCCCAGTCCGCTGAACTCACCATGACTTGCATTCATATAAGTTGTTTTAATGACATCAATAGGCTGAGTTAATAAAGTTCCAATGAATCCTGTTATGGACGACGTTAAAAAATGTTTTGGGAGTCCCTCATTTAAATTAAGAGTTCCCTCTAAAATCTGCTTAACTTGATCGTATGTCGCATTTGTTCCAATTGTTAACATAACAGATCGCGATACAGCTGGAACTGATCCACGAAACAAACTTTTTATTCCCTCTTCCTTTGCAATGTGATATAATCCGTCAAAAACGTGTTTATAGCTAAAATATGAAATACAATTTATGTTTGTATGTACAATTAAAATTTGAACTACTTACTTCCGCCGTTTTTCCACTGGGAGCTTAACATCATTTTGCAGTCGCACAGTGACAACTTCACCAGGTACACCGATTATACCACCGAAAATTCCAGCAAAAATAGCTAATTGTACTTTGGCTCCTATGTTGTTTGCATCAACAAAATTTTTCCCATGTTCATAAAGACCAAATCGTGCTGTTGTGTATGTAAGCTGTCGGAACCATGCCGCAGATATTCCGTTATAAAACCCAAGTAAACCTAACAAGTCATTTAAAACGTGTTTAATGTTTTCTTAAATATGATAGCCAGCAGAGTGCGTTTAATTCTTTTCAATTTAAGTTAATTATAAGTAATTTAAAAGAAATTTAAAACTAATTTTTTAATTAAATACTATTTATTTAGCCTCGTTAACTAGGATTTGACGACGGAGGCCTGAAATTTTTAGTAATTTAGGAGTTACACGCGAAAGAAAATTGAGAAATTCACTGTTTTGCTGCACTGTTTGGTACTTTGAAGTATATGCTAACATGTTTTTTTGTGGAGATCAGTGTATCTTGTCCACCTGAACCATAATCTAATTTGAATAGATTGATGAACAATCTAATTAATATCAATTAATTGTAAAAAAAAGAAGTGCGACGCATTTAGAACGCACTTTATATGTGTGAATTTTCGATATTTCTTTATTAAACGTTTTCCTCCTAACTCTCATTTTCATTGCCGCTGCAAGAAAATTATATAGTGTACGTGTATGTGTCAACAATAAAAATGTACGAGGCAAAGTTATGTGAATATGAGTATATATGCAACCTCAGCCATGAGATGATGGTTCATACTTGGGAAAGACCCGTTTTCTAGACAATTACCAAAATTATATCTTTAATAAAACTAATTATACAACAGTACCATAGTTCAGCAAAAAGAACAATAATTTTATGTGTCACAATAATTTGGGTGACAAACAGACCGATCTGTAACGAAATATTAGCTTTGGCACTCCGAAGATATTATCTCTCTTGGTTATATTTCTTACCAGTTCCTTTGTATATGTAATTGATAAGCTGTGTTAATTTAATTTTTGTAGTCTGTGTCTGTAGTTGTACTTTAATCAAATCTAATGGGTGTGTTACTGTAACTGCAAGGGCCGAGCAAACTCCTCCTGACCACCACCTAGGTAGTCGTGTTGAGCTGCTCTCACCCATTGCAATATGGTAAAGCAAAAATTTATTTTGTCTCTAAAATATTTCGGAAACAAATTTAAACAGTGAGAATATGTAAGACTCAATGCACACTTTTTAGACAAAAACAAGTGAAAAAACGAAGCCCGAAAGTAATATACCCTTCGGAAAATTTTCGGAGTGTATATACATGCATAAAAGTCAGAACGAGACCGTTTGGACCGGTATATCGTATAATTCCAAGACAACTACCGCCCTATTAAATTCCTTCCTAATAGAACCTCTACAATATATGACTGCAACAGGAACAATCAAATAAAAAGGAGTAAATGAACTCCTCTGTCGATACCTATATACAATATATACATTCAAAAGGGTATACAAATAAATGAATGGAGTAAATGAACTCCTCTGTCGATACCTATATACAATATATACATTCAAAAGGGTATACAAATAATTGCGATTACCTGTTGATTCAAAAAATATTTTTTTTTTCCTTCAACCATTAAAAATGATCAAAAAAAGGTATACCTATTTTGCTCAAATGTATGTAACAGACATAAGGAGGCGTATATTTCCATTTATGCTCAGGAGCACTAGCCAAATCGAACCGTCTGTATGAGACAAAAGATCTCAGCTATTAACAAGCCGGAAAGGCTACATTCGAGCGACTGTGGTATACTCGCTACAAATTTGTTTTTCTAACTCGCCTTATCGTTATCATCGAATTTAAAAGAAGATGTAGCATGTAGCATGTAGCAATCCCCCTGAGAGGGGAATTTGAACAATAGATCTCAAAAGGCTTGTAATATGCAGTTTGCAACTATAACCACTCCGCCATTGGCACATTATTATTTGAACCAGCAAAGTTGCATTATGAGCCCATTCAGCTTGTCGTACAGGATAAAAACTAATATACCAACTCACTTCCCATAAAATTCTTTTTAATTAAATGCATTTAATACTAAACCTAAAATATTTTGAGTACTTGAAAAAAAATTAAATTTCAGAAAACCCACTAGAATCGGGCCAAGTAGGCTTCGAACCCGTACCCTTTCGCGTCACAGTCAACGACTGCATCCACTCAGCCACTGCACCTTTTTTGCATCTACTATAAAATTTTTCAATTTATAGGGGCGGGTGGCAAAAAACAAAAATAAACTTGATCAGCCTGCAGTAATAACACCTATTGCCACCAAATTTGGAAGTTCCAGCTTTTATAATAGCTGAGATCCAGTGACTCACATAGACGGACGGACAGACGGACATGGCTATATCGACTCGGCTGTTGATACTGATCAAGAATATATATACTAGATGGGATCGGAGATGTCTCCTTCTGCCTGTTACATACATTTTCGGTTTGAACAATGTTATAATACCCTTCTACTTTATTAGTAGCGAATATAAAAAAGCTAAATACACTAAATTTGATAAGTAGGTTCCTATATGTAGTAGGCAGATGAATTTCATTCCAAATATGTTATGCCACTCCCAGTGCTCTCGTTAATCGGTAATTGAAGAATATTAAGTAAAGTGTTAAACTTGTAATGTTCCGCTTCGTTATGTATGAAGAAGCTGAATGCAATATGAACATTTCCTTAAAACTAACAATCCAATGTGATCAAAAACACAAGAGTTATTCAAGTCAACCTTTTCAAAACAAATGTGCAGTACGAATAGCAGCCTACGCGTTTCTGAGAAGTTCACGTCGACGTGGCTTCGCATAACTTAACTCATTGCGTACGTGTGTGTGTAAGTAGTAAAAAGCAAAATGAAGCAAAATTATTGGTGTATAATTCTCTATTTGAAATTATAAGTGTGGTACACGTTTGTAACACTTTTCAACAATTGGAAGAAGAGTATTTTAGTAACACTCGACTTTCCCACCTGTCAATTCAATTTTGTTTTCTTAAAGCATCTGGATATCATAGGAATGTGTGCTGGTGTAAAGTAGTATGTATGCTGGTTTCTGTTCGGTTGTTTTATATTAGGTTTTATGTTTGTATGTGTATTAAATCGTTCTATTCCTGTTTTGCTCTTTTCTCTATTATTTTCAGTATTGATAATCCGGATCTTTTTTCCTTCCACAGTTTGCACCTTTTACAAAAAGTTTAAATTCCAACCTTAAAACTTCAGCGGAAGAATAGTGAACCTTGAGCATTCTAGTCTTGACCATTAAACAATTTTATCTGACTGGCTCTGTTCAGACAGACTCAGTTTGAACTAGGCAATGGCTCGACGAAATCCTGCTGAGACGCCCTTGGCCACCTTGCTAGCCAAATTCAGGCAAAAGCAAGTACTTTCTCACCCGGCAGAGAATAAAAGGCTGCAGCACCAACGCGAGCCCAAGGAAAACTTGCTCAAACGACGGCCACGGCAAGAAGAAGAATCCTCTTCGAGTCCGAAACGCAGTCCCCTAAACGACAAAGATGTTCTCGAGGAAGGCTCGATGCCGTCCAAGTCTAAACGAATCACATAATATGCGTATACTTCATTGCACTCTCGAGCAAAAAATGCACCAGCCACAGTAGTTCGAGCAGCTGACCAGCCAATGCTCGAGCTTTAGTCTCGTTCCACCTGCGTTTCACAAGCAATTTCACACCATACTCACATGGCAACCACTCCATTTGACACCGTCTGTAGGAAATGCAGAAAGTTTGTCCATTTCTGCCAACTTTGAAATATAAAATTACCTGTTTTCCGCCTCTTGTCCGTCTTTTGATAACTCTTACGCCGTATGACGCTTTCAGCCACGTCTATGCCTCCGCATACTGCTACATGGGAGTACTTCAACCGCTCAAGGATCGTTCTTTCCTGGTGGCCATTATGGACTATAGTACTCACAAGAAACGACGCGCCAGTATTTGTGCATAACTTTTGCACAATTCACGCGTCCAACAGCAGCAGCAGCAACAAAAACTACAACAAAGACAAGCAGTGTCAGCATCTACACGAACAGGACCAGAAGCATAAGATGTCATCGAAGGATCACGGCAGCGAAATCTGTAAAATGTATGGTATTAATCCAATTTCTGTCAAGTGTTTTGAAATTCATACATACATGCATTTGACACAAATTTCGTAGGCTGATCGCAGTTCTGCTGCTTGCCGACTTCTATCTTGCCTCCTCTTGTGATTGCGCCCAATTTGGGATACCATGCCATAACTGGTCATAAGAATCCCCAGCGAGAGACTCCACCCTGGCCTATGAATGAAATTCACCTTTCGAAATTTTTTCGAAGTCTGAAAACTACTGCGATCATCCCAATTTCCATACAATTAGGCTCTAATGGTCACATGAAATGATCCTAGAAAAAAAAATAATCAATTAATATGGACATACTTACAATTTAGCAAATTTTCCATTTTCCGATGCTGCGTGTTTTCTGCACACACACATACTCACCTGCGACCAGCGACAACAATTGCATTGATGACATCGATGCACCTAGTATTCGTCTCTCCGTCCCTTGTCTTTCGTTATTAGTGCTGCAAACTGCGATCACTCTACATATGCCATGTTAGCAGCCCCTCTTATTGTTACAGTTCAATGTCAATGCTAAAGCCAGTCCAGTAACTATACATTTTAGACGACAATGTTTTGTTAAGTTATACGTTTTAACAAAAACATCGCCTTAACATATGAATTTTCCCCTTTCCTGCATGGCCTCTCACCCGCTTGCTCTCTCACTCAAGTCACACTAATACGCCATAGACTGTTGAGCTAGTCCCAACATTTCTAGCTAAAGAGAGTGAATATGTTTTCGTAGTATGTGTGCAACAATGTTGCGCACAAACATACATAAACATAAATACAGAGCCCATCAACAATTGCAATTGCAATTTTGTTTTTGCTGATACAGCCGTGAAATAGCTGATAGCGCTGCCAGTGTGTCGCAGCGATCGAGTCTGAGTGGTGTTGCCAGATCAACGACGCTGCTAGACTTGCTGTAATGAACGGTTGCTCGAGTTACCCATTATACCCCGACCCTATCACAAGCCATACATATCTACCACAGTCTTCGAGAAAGTTCTTGCCACCGCTACAAATCACCGCTATGCCAAAAACAACACCAGTCCTCAAAATCGACACGAACTGGATACGTCCGGATAAGAACCGTACAGCCCAGCTTCAGTCAAAATGTATAAAGGTGTCGCTACACCAAAAACAACAACAGGCCTCAAAATCGAAAGAAACTGGATATGTCCGGACAAAAATCGTAAAACGCAGCCGCAGCCACAACGCATTTGCAGCTACGCCAAAAAATGGAGCTGCAGAGCTGCAACATGTACTGTTATGTATGATTCGCCTCTGTAAACTTAGCAATTAAATAGTATATTTTGTAGCCAGTCTCTTGATATTCAGACGCTGAACAGACTGGACGTGTTTTCCTTAAATATTACCCTAAAGGTCCCGAGAGGTAACTGGCGCATCCGGAAAACAAGTATATAATATATTAGTGTATATTAAAATATATATGTGAGTAATTGTGAATAAAAACAAGTGGGTGTCAATTTATTAAGCGTGAGAAAACATTAAAAAATATGTATTGACCTAAAATAAAAACAAAAATAAAATCAAATAAAAATGAGTAACCATTATTGAAAGTTGAACAAACACTGAATGAAAATCAAAAACAAATAATACAAATATAGCAATGCTACCTTCGTCATCTCGTAATACTTATAAAAATGTTCGTGTGAAATCAATTGCTCATAATCACACCCACGAAAATTCGTCCGGCAAAGCATGGTATTAATTGCATGACATGGATAATAAACTCAAACACACAAATACAACATCAATTTGCTCATGTATTTCTATGTGGAATCAATCGCTGATCACCACTTCTGCGACTCTTCGTAAGCCAGAAATCAAATAGAAATATATAACAAAAAATAAAAAATAAAACAAAATCAGAAAAATACAAAACAAATACAAAAACAAATATCATTCAGCATTCGTGATTTCAGCGACTGACAATCATTAAAACGGTTTCATGCTTCCAATTAAAAATTAAAAAAAAAAAAAAAAAAGAAATATATATATATATATATATAAATAATAATAAAAAATAATATATATATATATATATATATAATTAAAAAATAGTTTCCATTACTAAAATTAAGATTAACTCTAAGCTTATAATAAGGAATTATCATTGATCAAATTATTTTTTCATTATTTCCAATGTCGAAGAAAAGGCCAACTAACTTGAATAAAACTACCCACTCTGTATTAGGAGCCCTTATTACAACTACAAGGGTCACACGATCTAGCTCCCAATCAACATTAATTCCCTCAATCGAAGAAAGTTTCCCTTCAGCCTCCCACAATGGAATCAACCAATGATTCTTCTACCTCCATGGTCATCCCGACTGTTGACACTTCCACCAATCCACCAATCATATTTAAACCGAAAGATGTTATGACATTCGTTAGCCGCCTTCCGACTTTTGACGGTACTCCTAGACAACTGGACAGATTTATAACTAGCGTCGAAGAAATGCTCACGTTTATAAAGGGTGCACATCAAACGCCTTATGGACTGCTTACTCTTAGAGCAATAGAGCTACCCAATACAGCACTAGTTTAGGATGATATCAAAAATAACCTCATTCGTTTATATGCAAAAGAAAAGTGAAGCTTGTCTTTTAAGTGAACTACAAGCATTTTCTAACATGGTCAACTATTCTTCGGTATCTCAAAAATTAAAAGTCAGCTATTTACCATCCTGAAAAATAGTGGACAGACAAAGAAAGTTTTGTACACTGAGGTATGTCTGAACGCTTTTATGAGCGGCCTTAGGGACCCATTAAAAGCACTCATCAGACTAAATAGCCCCAATACCATCGAACGAGCATACGAACAATGACAGACAGAACAGGCACTATATTATAATAGGAAATACGAGTCTTCTAATAGAGCAGGGTGGAGACAAAATTACAAGAGTACTAATAACAATCATAACAACTATAGCAACAATAACCATAATAATATTGATCGTGACAACCGCAAGCACCCTTACTCGATTTTGAACTCACATAGGAACTCCGATTCGTACAACAACCGGTCTGATCGTAGAGATTACTCAACTAATAATCGGAAATATGATAGACAATCTAGCCAACCAAATCCAATTAAAATTGAAAACTCTCAGTCTCGAGTACTACACAATATTGAAAAAGAACAACAAGCTAGTGCCCCACCATCAGGAGTAAATTTTCAAATACCTGTCTCGGGAACACAACAGGCTACAGAACTCCCGCTACACACAGTTCATCCCTTCCTTTTATAAAAATAAGTTTGCAGCATACAAGTGCCACGAAATTTTTAATTGACACAGGATCAACCAACTCTTTCATAGACCCCAAATGCATTAATATAGTTGAATCCGTACATTTAAAAAGCTCATTAAACCTTAAAACCGCATTAAATACATTCACGATAGACAAAAAAAATATCTTTTCCATTACCCCTAGAATTTAAAGCAGACGGCACAATGGACTTACTACTTTTCAAGTTTCATTCATATTTCGCCGGCTTGATAGGAATGGATCTCCTTTCACATTTCAATGCCAAAATTGATTTGCATAATTTACAATTTGAAATTTTCAACGTTACTAAACCTATATTAATGTTTAATAATCGGTCTTCAAATATTCTAAACATTTCCGCCCACACCAAAGCTATAATACCACTACCCGAAAAAAAACACAGACGGCGACTTTCATTATAATACTACTCAGATTGACAAAGACAGACTAGTAAAGTTATGCAAACAATTTTCAAACACCTTCCATAATGAAAATAACCCACTGACTTTCACAAATAAAGTAATGCATTCAATTCCAACTGTAGACGAAGTACCCGTACACGCTTAATCTTATAGATACCCATTTATTCACAAGGATGACAACAATTTCAACAAACAATTTCAATCTATGTTAAATCAAGACATTATTAAATCCAGTTATTCTCCTTGGAGCGAACTTGTAAGGGTGGTGCCAAAAAAAACTGCCCCGACGGAAAAACAAAAATGGCGTCTTGTCATTGATTATCGGAAGCAAAACGATAAAACAATTTCAGACAAGTACCCCTTCCCCAATATCACTGCCATATTAGACCGCATCGGGAAAGCTAAATATTTTTCTACACTAGATTTGGCTAGCGGATTCCACCAAATCGAAATGAACTCGAGATACAACCAAAATAGCTTTCACTGTAGAGGGAGAGCATTATGAATTTGTGCGTATGCCCTTTGGATTAAAAAACGCTCCAGCTACCTTTCAAAGAGTAATGGACAACATTCTAGGCGATCTGGTTGGACACATTTGTCTAGTATATTTTGACGATATTATCATTTTCTCAGCTTCATTACAAGAACATATATCACATCAAATAAGTATTCAAAAAACTCTCACCTGCAAATTTCAAAATAGAAGTGACAAAATCTTATTTTCTCAGAAAAGAAATTGAATTCCTGGGCCCTATATTAACAAAAGAGGAAGTAAAACCAAACCCGAATAAAATGGAATCAATAAATAAATTCCCTTGCCCCAAAAACAGGAAAGCTATCAAATTTTTCTTGGAATTTTGGGGTATTATAGAAAGTTCATAAAAGATTTCGCACGAATAACTAAACCCCTAACCAAACAATTAAAAGGTAGAAAATCCTTCCTAAAACCTTCGACTTTTGTAAGACTTTACTTTCCAACGATCCAATCCTCCAATATCCCGACTTTTCAAAAAATGTATTGTGACTACGGTGACGAAAGTAACTTTGCACTTGGATCTGGGCTGTCACAGGGAACATTACAAAACGACAAACCAATCTGTTTCGATAGAAGTACCTTATCCGATACGTAAATAAATTATTCCACTATCGAGAAGAAAATGCGGACACTGCTGCCTACGGTACGGCCAGCATGGACATAAGGCAAAAACTGTTACCAAGTCTCCGCAAGTTTTGACCAAGGGTCGGTACTTGTACCGATCCTGTGAAACATTATGTATGATGAGATATTGAGCATCAGCAAGCCCAGAGGCATGGAGCTGCACTGCTTCGCCGACAATGTTGCGGTAACAGTGGTCACCAAGACAAAACCAGATCTTCAAGACAATAGCAATGTAGCAATCAGGGGGATCATTGAATGGCTAGAGAAAGTTGAAATTGCTGCCCACAAGACCGAAGTAGTCCTGCTGAGCAGCAGAAAGACTGTCGAGAACATGCAGGTCCAAGTTAAGGGAGAAGAAATAGTCTCTGCAAAATCTCTAAAGTACCTGGGGGTCCCAATAGACTGTAGGCTCTCGTTCAAGGACCAATTTATGCCAGCAGAAAAGCGGCAATGACTGCAGCTCTGGCAAGAATGATGCCTAACGTGGGAGGACCCAGATTTCCGGCTAGAAGATTGCTTGCGGCAATATAAAAGAGAACGCTGCTTTACGCTGCCCATATCAGCTGTGTTACGAGCAAAGTGATCTTCTTGGATAGTGTGCATGCAGTATCTCGCACAATGGCTCTGAATCTAATCAGAGGCTACAGAACCATTTCGAATGACGCAGCACATGCTCTTTCAGGCGGCCCATGAGATCATTGTCAACATGATGAAGCGTGTCCGTAACGACGAGATGGCCAAAAGGGATCATGGAAAAATAATACTCCAGTGTGGTGACGGGACAAGAACACTAGCACAGCACGCTCGGCTTGTTGTAAATGCAACTAAAGAATCAAGAAGGAAGACTAACAAGGAAGGAGTCGACGCATAAAAAGAGGGAGTGCGATTGGCACCACATCCTGCTCACCGATGAAATTCTTTTACTGGCAGTCCCAGTAAGCTTGAGAAGGACAAGAGAAAGAGCGGAGGTTTTTGTATAGTACGTAGGCAAATCTCTACTTGGAGGATTATGAATCGTGCATACCATCTACGGAAGGTAGATGGTATCCTTAGATATTTCATTTTCTTGCCGCTTATATAATAAAACAAGTTGGAAAGGCTACAGTAACGCGGCGACTGTAAGAGGCCATGTCAGTGTACATATATAAAAAAGTAGTGAAGGGACAAAGCAAGCTGAATAGACAAGAGTCGATAGCATAAGTTAGAACGAGAGAGAGTTATGCGAACTTTTGGCGCGTGCTAAGATTTGCTACGCACAGACACATCAGCGTAACCACTACTTTTTCTTTACTTTAGACGTCCGTTAAAAATGCACTGACCTGCCTCACGTTTTGTGTATTGGCTACAGGCATTTAATATAAATATAAAATTGATTAGATAAATAGTAATATATTGTAAATAATTCAAAAGTGCATATGCTTTATAAATATAAATGTAAACAAATATAAAATACAACAAAACATAAAAAAGTTAAAATAGGTAAATTCTTTTTTCACCGTGAGGACTCGAAACCTGGCCGTTTGCATAGGAGTCCGTCATCCGAACAACTAGACCACCGTCGCTGCACTCCGCGTACGCTAAAATTGCATATTTAGGACATTAGCTCAAATGTGTCATATTTTCTTGAACAGCAATAACACTTCTACTGGATTGATTGAGATAATTTGTTGAAATATGATAAATGAAACTAAATTTTTTAATGATGAAAAAAAAAACTTTTATTAGCGAAAAAAAGAAAATAAAATCTCAACCGCCTCTTCTGAGGGTTGAACCTCTAACTTTTCTTTGTCCGATTGTCGGAGGCTCAACACGTTTGACTATCGCCGCAACTATTGGCTCTGCGGCTAAGTTACTATTTCGATCTCATATACACACATAACCATTTTTCGCATTCAAAAGATCGAAAACGCACATGTCTGGCAGCAGCTTGCAGGCAAGGCATCACAAATCAATAGAGAACGTTAAACTACGTAACTTCTATGTTTATTATCCGATCGGGTTGCATAGAATAAGTTCACAACGTATTTATCTAGATGTACGCCAAAGCATAAAGTTAAGAGACATGGCTAGATCGACTCGGCTAGTGATACTGAGTAAGAATATATATAGTTTATGGGGTCACAGATGTCTTCTTTTGCCTGTTACGCACATTTCGACAAACCAAATAGACCATGTATTTTTTTAAAATCCATGGCCTAAAAATGGCTGTAATCTATGTGACATTATAAACAAGTCGGTTAGGCTACAGTCGAGCGCGCCCGACAGTAAGATACCCTTCTCTCAATTTTTAAAAAACGTGTAACCATAATTTTAAACAGAGTATTCTGCACAAATAATTCTACTATATATGACGCATGCACACAAGCGAGTGAAGCGACGCGAGACGACGTCGATGTCAACTGTTCATTGCAGCACGCCAGTTGTTGCTCGTCTATTTGCACTGAAAACATTAACTTGAATAACTTCTGTGCTATTGATCCGATCAGATAGTAATTTGGAGGATATATTCATATTACATTCAGCTTAATGTGTACGAAAGCAGAATATTATAAGTGTAATAGTTTCCTAATTAACCACAAATTACCAAATTCGTTGTCTTTACCCCTTTTAATAGCTGAGATCTGTTGTGTCAAACAAACAGACAGACATACGGACAGTGAGACGGACATGGCTTAATTGACTCGGCTAGTAATCCTGAGCAAGAATATATTTACTTTATGGGGTCTGCCACGCTTCCTCATGCCTGTTACATACATTTTTCACAGAGTTAGTATTCCCTTTTTTAACCATTTTTAATGATCGAAGGGTATATATAATCAACTTTTTTATTTGTGTGCCTTTTTGTTATAAACAGTTAACAAAAGAACATTCTATGATATATCCTGTGTAAAGAAGAAAAATCATTATTCATCAATAATTCTATACGTTTGCCCTCTAAAAAGCGTTTAAAATTTACCAAAACTTCTCCTTGTTTTTCTCCGCGTCATTTCACATACACACAAACACAGTAATACGCAAAGTCAAGAGAATTCAGCGTGCAAAGCAAGAGAGTCAAGAGAATTCAGCGTGAAACTTATACAGGTATGAAAGAAAACTGTTTCCATCGCGCGCTCTCACTCACCCATACATACATATACACATATTCATATAGACTCTAACTCTCACACACACACATTCTCGCATGCATGCATAGCAGAGTGCAGAGTGCAAACTTTTTTCGCGCCAAATAAATTCGACAAAGTAAACGGTTCCCTTCGCCAATGCTATCTCTATCCTGTGCAAAGGTCGTGCGATCTCGCTCTCTCATATTTCTCGCCAATACGAAAAGGAAGCTGTTCCAAACTCGTGATCCTGTCTACACTTTCTCTCTCTCACGTACTCATATACACACATATACGCCAACACATACACAACAAATGAGATAATTGTACATCGTCTCTTCGCGCCAAACATTGACACGCATCCGTTCGCACGCACACACACTCATGTATATGTACATAAATCAAACGGAAAACTGGTGAATATCATTATTACTCCCAACCTCCAACAGGGCAAGGAAACCAATCAAGAAAGTGAAATATTCTACCCGCCGTTAAAGACTTAGGGCTCAAAGCACTTCCCTGAAGCCAAAAAATTGACGACAACCCACACAGACACAACTATGGATAGTGTAATAGTTGAGAGCCTTAAACAGCACCACCAGCATCGACTTTACCAACACCGACGCAGACTCATAGCCAACAAGATCACCTAGAGCAACCAGACAACATTCTATTGGATTCAAGGCAACAGGCTGCTAAAACTGTAAGTCTTCGCAATACAAATAGCCTATATGCCCCTCTCCATACGCCCATTGGACTTTGATCGGCATTCACCTGAGTCCAGATCACTGGCCATTGAGCTTTTCGACCCTTATGCAGGAATGCATATCACGACCTTATTGCCAAACAAACCTGCAACGCCAAAAACTACAAAAACGAGTGAAAAACCCGCCGAAGTCAAATGCGTCGCCCCTCCATCCACGTATTGCCCTCTCCCTACTGGAACCGACTCCATCTGCACTGAAAAGTTATTGCGTTGGAAGCGCAAAAGCCATGCCCCTAATTATGGCCGCCTATCGTTCAACAGACAGCACAAGACATTCTCCAATGAATATCAAACTGTTGGGAAAAAATATGCCATCGCAGCAACCACGCTAATTGGCAACTTTCGCCTCACCCTACCTCCGCCATCAAGCAACATTCGATGGTCGCCTGAGGCAACAGCAAAGCACACAGGAACAGGACTACAAACGAGTGCCCTCAATTTTCGTCAACAAAGTGACAGACATTGTAATCTCCTCCAGAAATTCCGATCCAATCAGGCCATAGGGAATTTTGTGATTAAATCTACTAAAGAAGATGGAATACGTGTACAATGCGATTCGCCAGCGTCACACGCTGCAATTATGGATACGCTTAGAGAGCATCGAATTGCCCAACACACTAGCCTGCCTGTGATTAAGGATTCCGTGTATTCATTTGTCATCTTCACAAAGACACCAGAGTGCCTTGGATCAGCCCAGCTGTGCCAAATGGACTACATTACACCGGAAAATCTCTACACATCTGGGAGGTGATAATAGGCTCGTAACTTAACCGAGGACACGAGAGGATTCTTGTAGTTAAAGAGATCGGAAACCAGGTGGTCAAGGTTGAAAGGCAATATGTTTCGCGTGATCCTGTCCAATGCGCCCGATGCCAGGCATTCGGACACACGCGAAACTATTGCAGTTGAGCATTTGGCTGCATGAACTGCACCAAAAAAACGCAACAGCAGCAACAGCAAAAACAACAAAAACGACCACAACAACAGAAACAGAAGCGGCCGAACCAGCAGCAGCAGCATCTTAAACAGCAAGCATTTCTGCCAGGAAAACAACCGCAGCAGAATCAACGACAGCTGCGACAGAAGCAGCGCCAGAAGTCGATATCGTCCCAGTAAAAGCAGAACAGCCAACGAAAGCAGCGATAGAGGCAGAGAAGCCATAGAGGCAAGAGCAGTCGCAGCAACAGTAGCAACCACAAAAAAAACTGATCTCTCTCGACGAAATCCTGCTGAGACGCACTTGGCCACCTTGCTAGACAGTCGAGCGCGCCCGACTGTGGTATACCCGCTACAACTTTGCGAAAATATACGTCTCACAGTCTCAGATTTGTTTTTCTAATTGGCCTTATCGTTATCATCGATTATAAAAGAAGATGTAGTATAATGCTAAAAAAAAACAAGTGGATATGGCTACAGTCGAACACCCGACAGTAGGATACCCTTCTCCCAATTTTCTAAATCTGTTACAAACGTGTAACTACACTGATAATTTCAAACAGAAATTCTGCACAAATTCTTCTCTACATATAGCTTACTCGCTCGCACTCACACTGCGACGCGCGTAAAGCGTGAAGCGGCGAGACGCAACGTCGACGTCGACGTCAACTCCAAGCAGCGCGCCAGCTGCTGCTCATACATTTGTATTGAAAACGTTGACTTGAATAACTGTGTTATAAGTCCGATCGGATTGTAATTTGGAGAATACATTTATATGGTTTTAGGCATTGTACACACCAAAGCAGAACTTTATAAGTTTAATACTTTGCTTAATAATCGTAAATTACCGATTTGCGGGGGCGGTGGGCGTGGCATCAAACATTTGAAATAAACTTTGTCTGCCTATTATATATAGGAACTTCCATACCAAATTTGGTGTCTCTAGCTCTTTTAATAGTTGAGATCTGTTGTCTCATACAGACGGACAGACGGACAGACAGACGGACATGTCTCAATCGACTCGGCTAGTGATCCTGAGCAAGAATATATATACTTTATGGGGTCTGCCACGCCTCCTTATGCCTGTTACATACATTGCACAAAGTTAGTATACCCTTTTTTGACAATTTTCAATGGTCGAAGGGTATAAAAATAAAAATATAAACAGAAGAGAAAACAAAAAAAAATTTTGTCCCTGAGGGGATCTGAACCGTGGATCTCAAAAAGCTTATAATATGCAGTTTGCAGCTATAAGCACTCCGCCATTAGCACATTATTATTTGGGCCGTCAAAGTGGCCTTATGAGACCATTCAGGTTGTCGTACAGGACAAAAGCTAATGCCAACTAACCTTCCCTTAAAATTCCTTTTAATCAAATGCATTTAATACTAAACTTAAAATATTTTAAATACTTGAAAAAAAGTAAATTTTAGAAAAAATCCACTAGAATCAGACCGGACCGAGTAGGACTCGAACCCGTAACCTTTCGCTTCACAGGCAACGACCACATCCACTCAGCCATTACACCTTTCTTGCATTTACTATAAAATTGCAATAATGATCAGTGCAAATAACTTTAGTACATATAATTGAAAAAAAAGTGCTTGCCGCCGGAGTTGAACTTGCATATTTTGCATATCTAACATAATAAAACAGACAAAACACGTGGTCACATGGCACTACTATTTCTTTAATATCTTCCACATTTATAGTCCAATCTTACTGAAAGAACGTCCGCAAGATGGTATTTAAAACTGCTACTATAGAGCTAATATTGCAGCTGTAGTCCATTTTTTTTTTCAATTTTTAGGGGCGGGTGGAGGCGTGGGAAAAATCTAAAATAAACTTGATAAGCGTGCAGTAATAGCACATATTGTAACAAAATTTTGTAGCTCTACCTCTAATAATAGCTGACATCCAGGTGTTCACACGGACGGACGGACAGACTGACGGACAGACGGACATGGCTATATCGACTCGGTTGTTGATACTGATTAAGAATATATATACTTTATGGTGTCGGAGATGTCTCCTTCTGCCTGTTACATACATTTTCGGTTTGAACAAATTTATAATACCCTTCTACTCTATGAGTAGCCGGTATAAAAAGCCGAAAAATCGAAGCGCAAAAAAACAGGTCCGTTCACTAAGAAATAATGATGATTTTTGCTAAAAAACCTCTTGGGCTGAGAGGATCTCCGGACAGCACCACAAGCTGATCCCTTTCCGGATGGAACCTGGAGCAGTGCAGAAGAACATGTTCTGCTGTTTCCAACTCGACTGCGCAGAAGAGGCACTGGGGTGACCCTACGTGGCGGATCCGTAGCAGGAAAGCTCGGAAACAACCATGATCTTAGAGGAACTGGGTCAGGTGGAAGTCAAGGACTTTGTGCGCACTCTGCCCATTTCGAGAGTTTTCCAAGCAGCCACCTTGGAGCCACCTCCCGAGTAACGCCATGACGAGTTAGGCCAAGTGACTTTATCTCCAGGTCAATTGGAGGCATGTTTGCCAGAGCTAGAGCTGCATCCTCGGATATTGTATTAAACCCCTAATGAGCCTAAGGGCCAAAGTCTGTGTTACAGACCGTCCGCCTTTGGTGTACAAACGTTTGTTCGTTGGACTGCTCCAGATTGGTGCGGAATAGAGTAGCGATGACTTTGCCACTGCCACCAGCATCTTCCTTGCAGGCATTCTGGGTCCCCCCACATTGGGCATTAGTCTTGCAAAAGCAGTCGATATGATTGCTGCTTTCCGACTCGCATAAATTGCATGTTCCTTGAATGTGATCCTGCGGTCTTTCAGGACACCCAGGTATTACAGTGATTCTATTTAAACCAATTCAAACCCGTTTACCGAGACCTGCATGTTCCCCACGGCTTTTCTGCCGCTCATCTAACAGCCTCAGTTTTGTGTGCCGCAATTTTAGGGCCGAACTTGTCAAGCCAGTCGATTGTCGATCTGATCGTCGTACTGCACTTGTTTTGAAGTTCAGCCAAAGTTTCGGAGATCGCTTTAATAGCCACGTCGTCAGCAAAACAGTGAAGCTCAGCTCCTTCAGGTTTACTGTTGCCCAAGATCTCATTGTACATAATGTTCCATAAGATTGGACCAAGCACAGATCCTTGTAGAACACCAGATGAGATTCCATAGAATTTCGGACCAGCTACCGTATCGTAGCAAAGGATACGGTCCCTGAAGTTGCTGCCTACAGCGATCCTTAGATACTGCGGGATACCCATATATCTCATTGCGCTGAGTTTTACAGGCCATTTTGCGGTATTCACGTCCAGATTGCACAGTACTATTTCCTGCCGCCTAACCATCTGTTGCCGTTGAGAGCGTCCCTCATTTTGTTCTCCACCGCAGACAGCGCATCTAAGGTACTTCTTCCCTTTCGGAAGCCGTATTGCTGCCTCCCTAGGCCATTCAGACTCTCGGTTGTGGTCTCTAAGCGAGCATACAGTATGCGTTCAAACAATTTCCCCAGTATATCCAACATAGAGGCATAGAGGGCGGAAGTTTCCTGCAGGATGAGATGATCCTTTCCTTTCGGCAATAGAAACAGCTTCTGTCTTTTCCACTTCTTAGGGAAGACCCCTTCTAGTAGACACTGCTGGAATGTGTCTCTAAAGATTTCAGTTCTGGCCAGAGCCACTGCCTTGATGACCACTCCCGGGATCCCATCCAGGCCTGGAGCCTTGTTGGGCTTGATCCGTTACGCTGCCTCAACGACTTCGCATACGGTGGCTTCCGGAAAGGGAGAGGCTGGTGATTCTACTCTCGGTTGCCATAAGGTAGTCTGCATAGTTGCGTGCGTCTTCTTGCCTTTCGTCCGCTTCTGGTGTAAGGAGGCACTTCACCAATAAACCGTACTCGAATGCTAAGTGTCGGTGAAAGCGATAGGGATCAAAAGATCATGGAGTTGAAGACTCAATTAAATGCACAGCGTAAGTCGGCTATCGATTCGCTTGAAATTTTTAAAGGAACTTATAATGGAACTATCGATTTGAATGACTCAACACTCGACTCCGAATTGTGCTCTACAAAGTTGCATGTCCATTTCAAATCCTTCTGCATGAGCTACAAACGCTTGGCCAAGGAGCGAAACCATCTGACCTGTACAGGCAAATGGCCTTCAGTCTGCCTAGTTGCAATCAGATGATATATATTTGGACTCAATTTGATCATCTACTCAACGATCTTCAGACCAGTAACGATATGCAGGTGTACAAACTTCTCATGGCCAGACAACACATAAAAAGATTTAGTCAAGCTTCCTATGGATTCTCCGAATGAGTCGAGAAATTGAAGGAGGAATTCTCCATTCAAGTCAGAATAGCTGCGGTCAAGCAGTTGCAGAAGCTAATGTCAACAACGGACTTGGGAAACGAGACATGGAGTCTCCAGCTGATGATCAAGAAACTGCAATTGCAGTCCGCCAGAGCGATCAGTGATCGCAAGTTTACTATAAAGCGATTGAAGAAGAAACTGACTCACGGCGACACAGGAGTGGCCTATCTGTAATTCAAATGCGACTATTGAGACAATTCAAACTGTTGCAGCTGGAGGTGGAAAGGAACGAAACAGATCCCACTAGAAGTCTCGAGAATCTGGATGAGCCGGACAAGTTAAAAAATGAGTTAGATACGTCGCAGAAAGAGGTAAAGAAACTCCAAGCACATCCGGAGCATCATGCCGAGCCGCAGCATGACGACGATGGGCAGCAATTCAAGGCAGTGGCAGCTGTGAGACCATTATCTAATATAACGAGTATCAAGATTCCAAGGTTGGTTCAGGAGTCATCTGCGCCAAGGAACAATAACGAATCGCTGCCCGAGGAACAGCAGAAGCAGCCAAAGAGAGAGAGAAAGTTAATTTGCCAATCAAACCGGCATCAACATGTTCATCATCCACCAAAACCCCAGGAAATCGTCAAAAAGCAAAGCAGCAGAAAGTGCATGAGGATGTGCAAACACACTCATTGCAGAGGAAGCAGCAGCTGGCTAAAGTTGAGGCCAAATGTTCTAAACTCAAACTGAGCGCAAATGCCGATCTAAATGAGGAACTAAATAACTTCCTTAAAATACGTAGTGGTCAAAGAAAGCTCGCAGGAACAAGAAGGTGCTGAAGTAGCTCAAGAAATTGCGTTTAAAAGGATCATTGCGCTAACACAATAAAATATATACATCAGATGAGCAACTGAAGAGGGTTCTTGAGAAATCCGATAATGATCAAATGAAAGAACTCAACAGAAATCTACAAAGTGAACTGAATGAAAAGGAGAAAATAGCAGTGTTTGAAGAGCTCCAGTCGAATTAGCAGAAGTCGCAATACTTTTGCTTTTCACTGCTTCTGCTGCGAGCGACATCAGAAAGTGAACAATTGCTTCTGCTTCTGCTCCTGAAAAGTCAGAAGTCGCAGTTAAAGCATAAGTAAAAATCACGCAGCGACGAAAACCCAGCAGCAGCAGTCGCCGTTTTTCGTTTTTTTCGATTTCTGCTTTGCTGTTGCTTTTCATCGTAGACGTTCGTCGCTGCTGGAGCTACCGACGACTTTCGGAAGTCGTCGGCAGTCGCAGCAGCATAAGTCAACGCATCCGACTGTTTGCTGCTTTTGATTTTCGTTGCTATTGCTGCTGACCAACAGTGGCAGCAGCTGAAATCGGTGCTTTCGACTGTTTGCTGCTTCTGATTTATGTTGCTATTGCTGCTGGCCATCAGTCCCAGCAGCGTAAGTGGCAAAAATCTAAAATAAACTTGTTAAACGTGCAGTAATAACACATATTGTCACAAAATTTGGTATCTCTAGCTCTTATAATAGCTGAGATCCAGGTGTTCAAACGGACGGACAGACAGGCAGACGGATAGACGGACACGGCTATATCGACTCGGCTGTTGATACTGATCAAAAATATTTATACTTTATGGGGTCGGAGATGTCTCCTTCTGCCTGTTACATACATTTTCGGTTTGAACAAAGTTATAATACCCTTCTACTCTATGAGTAGCGGGCAGTATTCGGGTGGAGGCGTGACAAAAATCTAAAATAAACTTGATAAGCGTGCAGTAATAGCTCTTATAATAGCTGAGATCCAGGTGTTCACCCGGACGGACAGACAGACGGACAGACGGACATGCCTATATCGACTCGGCTGTTGATACTGATTAAGAATATATATACTTTAGGTGGTCGGAGATGTCTACTTCTGCCTGTAACATACATTTTCGGTTTGAACAAAGTTATAATACCCTTCTACTCTATGAGTAGCGGGTGTAAAAAAAATAACAACAGATGAAAATACAAAAAAAAAATTTTAACCCTGATGGGATTTGAACCATGGACCTCAAAAAAGATTGTAATATGCAGTTTGCAACTATAACCACTGCCATTAGCACATTATTATTTGGACCGGCAAAGTTACATTATGAGACTGTTTAGATTAGAATTGATATCATTCAACGTCGGAGTAATATCGACGGTATTTTATTGTGTTATTATTAAATTTGCTTGCCCCAGGTGCATAACCATGTGGCAGAGGTCGCCGCAATAAGTACAGAAACAAATTGGGCTGCAGAGTAAGAATGAGTAGTCAAGTGAGAGTTACTTTTCATACTGATTTTATTTTCCTCGTTGTGGGGTTTATATACACGTTTCTTACAAGCTAGGTATTTACTTAGGTTACATGCTACATGATAAAAGCCAAATGTTAACTATCTAAGTCTAATGATATCTGCTGATTTATGGCATGCAGATGGTGCGAAATCGTGCATCTGCATGCATAGCGATAAAAAGGGTCCTTATTTACGAAGTCCGCCTGCATATCAGCGAACGGTCAGTATTGATTCAGTGCATATCAGTAAAGGGTCACTGTTGTTTAGGTGCGTGTGAAAACGTACCCTGTCGCCTATCTGCTTACGATAGCAGTGTGCCTACGTATTATCTGCAGCGTACGATTTTCTGCAGTTAATGTAAAATCGTACATCCTCCCGGCCGTTGAACATATGTTCAAGAATCTTCGATATTGATTCTAAATTGATGTAGGTTCTCTTCGGTTGGTGGATTTGATTTGGCGGATGTCCTTCCTTTGTAGTACTTGTTTCTAATATAGAATATGGACATGATCATCATGAACAGAAGTCCACCGTATAATGCAATGTGATGATGTTTAATCGGTTCAATTTCTTGAGATAATTGAAATGCGTTGCTTGGGAGGAGTTTCTTTCGTAGTTGTTGTAAGTCGATGTAATGTTGCATCAACTCTTCCTTTGTTAGTGTGGTGTCAGGTAGTGCTGTTGTTGTTTTAATTTTGCTGATCATATCTCCAAAACGAGCGATCGACGTAGGTATGATTGTCTTGATGGTATCTTGACTGGTGAGAGTCATCAATGAGTTTCGTAGTGTACATCCAGCAGTTACACTTAGTATTCCAGAGTTTTGTAAAGTTATGTCTGATGCTCCATCCGGACACACCGCTGATAGTTGCACTTGAGAATTTGTAGCAAATATCCAGTGATTTCTTACATGCATGTTTAGTAGTGTAAATGTTTTATTTGACTGTGTCAAATGACATGATGCATCTGTTCTGTTGTGAAACAATTTCATTTCGCAACTAGTTTCAGTTGTGAATTTTGTTTGTTTATTTTTGCATATAAAATCGTCAGTGTCTCTTGGGTAGCAATTTTGAAAATCCATTTCTGTCAATTCTACAAATTCATTTCGATGATCGTTGATTGCAATGAACGGAATCTTGATGTTTTGGTGAGATCAGTGCTGGACTTATCGTATTATGACGAATGTCTGTTAACACATTAATAATCTCACTTTGCATTCGTTGTAAGTTTGTTGCTAAGAGTGTTAGCTGCGTGGTAAGTGTGATGTACCATTGAAAAGACTGGAAGTGGTTCTTTTCTTTCTTTGCAGCTGTCATGAATCCTTCTATGATTGTGAGTCTTTTTGAGTTGGACACTTCATCTCGACGTATCACATTAATTGTTGAGTCGATTAACGTGGTTTGGTTTTCAATCAGCTTTAATAAGTGATTCTCATTGTCCTTTTCCTTCATGATAGTGTTCGACATTTCAAGCGCATAATTCGAATCTAATACTCCAAACAGGCTACTGGCAATATTTCCAACAATATCCAACGGTGCTCGACGTGATCGTGGTTAATAAATAATTTTCTGTTTGTAGATCTTCTTCGATGTGCTTGAAGTGTTGGTACATGCCTTTGCATGCCTGAATTCCAGACATATTTCTCCAATCTTCTTTGTTCCCAATGAAAATGTATCTTGCCAATAAGGTTGTAGGTCGTAATATGCAACAATATTCCAATCGGTTGTAGTGAGTTGCGTTGTCCCAATCCTTTCAAAGAAGATCCCTGGCTTTCGTCCGAACTGGGTTATGTTAATTGATTGAGCCATTGCGAGTGGCAATAGCAACATCATGACTAACAAAGTCGTTGTCAGTGAGGGCATATTTAATTGCCGTCGTTTGGGTTTCGTTTCCTCTTCGCGTTGTTCTTCTTCTTCTATCGGATGCTTGTGATCCGGTTCTTCTTCCGGAAATAATGGGGCAATATGTTGGATGTCCCTTTTGAAGATGCCTCTTGCTGTTTTTAACTCCACAACTCGAACGAAGCCATCCTTTCCAGGGATTGCATTGATGATACGTCCCATTGGCCAATGCAGAACTGGTGTGTTGTCTTCTCTTATTAACATTAGCATATGATTTTTTCCATTTATGCCGTTCTTGGAGTTGCTGTAGGTAGTTCGTTGACCACTGTGACCAGAACTGATGTTTGACTTTGGATACTGCTGTCCATCTCTGTCCTAATGAAACAGGTTGTTGCGATGGTTCATGGTCCAATTGAGCCGTCAGTGGTTCTCCTATTATAAAATAGGAAAAAAAAGGCGTCAATGCAGTCACGTCGTTTGGATCATTTGACAACGGCACTAGTGGTCGAGAATTCAATATTGCTTCAATCTCGACTACTAC
Organism: Zaprionus tsacasi; assembly: GCA_018904105.1. Taxonomy (NCBI): domain Eukaryota; kingdom Metazoa; phylum Arthropoda; class Insecta; order Diptera; family Drosophilidae; genus Zaprionus; species Zaprionus tsacasi. Next base: position 176,847 of record JAEIFR010000608.1, on the reverse strand, counting down.
TGTTTCTATCTATCTCGACTACTACTGTTTCTAATTCTTCATATGTAAGTTTAACGGAGTCAATATTTTTAAGAAGTAGTTGCTTGGCTGATCTAAGGGCTGCTTCCCATAGTCCGCCAAAGTGAGGTGCTCTGGGAGGAATAAATTTAAACGTGACTCCCTTTTGATTGCAGCTCTCGACAATGACCTTTTTAGCCTTGTCTGACTGAATTGCTTCTTTCATATTTTTGAGCTTGTTGCTGTCTCCCACGAAGTTTGTTGCATTGTCACATTGCAGAGTCTGACACTTCCCACGTCGACTGATAAATCTTCGAAGAGCCGCTAGAAATGCATCGGTCGTAAGGTCGCTTACTAGTTCCAAATGCACTGCCTTTCTTGCAAAACAGCAGAATATGGCAATGTATGCTACATGTGGTTGCTTTCCACGGAGCTTATAGTGAACCTTCATCGGTCCACAATAGTCTACCCCAGCATTAAGAAATAGTCTTGCTTGAGTGACTCTTAATGGTGGTAGATTTCCCATGATTTGTTGGATTAATCTAGGTTTGGCTCTTGTGCATCTTACACAGTTTTGCACGATATTCCGGGCTATTGTTTTTCCCTTAATGGCCCAGAACCTTTGCCGCATTGTTGCTAAAAGAGCTTGAGGTCCACAATGCATGTTATCCTTATGACCTTGCTCAAATATCAATTTTGTTATCGGGTCATTGTATGGCAGCAGCATAGGATGTTTTGCGTTAAATGTGATCTCTGCTGCTTCTAGTCTTCCACCTTCTCGATTAATATTTTCATTATCGCGGAATGGTGCTAAAGCATTTAAGCTGCTGTGTCTGTCCACTTCACGATTTTTCTGGAGATCCTTTAATTCTGCCATGAAGCCATTTTGTTGAATATTATAATGACTATATAATGACTATCTTCTGGGCTTCATTTATTTCTTCCAATTGTAGTATTGGTTCGTTGGCTTTCCGTTTTCGAAAACGCATCATATAAGCAACAAGTCTCAACAATTTATTGTATGAGTTTCCATGATTGATTGTGTATATGTATTAAGTTTTCTGATTTGGTTGCTGCTTATACGACTTTAGGGACGACCTTGGATGCTTCAGTTCCCTTTGCTACAAACGGCGATGGCCATGTCGATGGAGGTCCATGCAGAAAGGTGGACCATAGAACCACAAGCTGTGATCCTTGAATTTTGTAGCAGTTATTCCTCTTGATGCTACATCAGCTGCGTTGTGTGCGCTTGGAATATGTCTCCATTCCTTTTGTGTAGACACATCTTGAATGGTTGTTATCCTGGTGGCTACGAATTTGTCTTTAATTGCTTTTTGATTGTTGATCCAAGATAATACTATTTCTGAATCGGACCAATAATATGTGGGTATGGTCTCCAAGGATAGCTGTTCCTTAACCGTGCTTGTTATTTCTGCACCTAGGACGGCAGCCTTTAATACCAATCGAGGAAGTGTAATAGCGTTGAGCGGTGCTAGTCGGGATTTAGCGCATAACAATTGAACGCTTATTCGTTTATCCTTGTGAATGGAGCGAATATACACTGCCGCCGCATATGCCTTTTCTGATGCGTCTAGAAATGTGATCGGAACTTGTTTTTTATAGACATGTCGGTCAATTTTAATTTCATTAGGAACCCTGAGGTCCTCTCGATATTGTTTCCACTCCTTTTGCAGTGGTTGTGGTAATTCTTCATCATACTGATATCCTTGTCTCGTCAGTTCCTGCATGAAGATTTTTTGTTTAATTACCACTGGCGTAAATAATCAAATATTTTAAATATTTCCGAGACAACATCTCGCCTTGTTATTATTTCTTTTTTGCTAGTTTGTGTTGTGCGGCATAATTTGTCCGAACTTGGGTTCCATGTAATTCCCAGTGTCTTAATGCTGCACTCCTCATATGCTGCATCTTCCAGATGAACGTTGGGTGTAATGTCTTCTTTAGGCAAACCAAGTAATAATTGATTGTGATTTGCACACCATTTTCGTAACTTGAATCCAGATTTTCATAAAATCTGGTTCAATTCCCTTTGTTTCTGGAGGGCTTCAGGGACTGTTTCTGCGCCAGTGATACAATCATCCACATAAAAGTCGTTCGTTTTCTTTTTTTTTCGGCTCCTAAAGAAAAATCACGAATCGCCCTTGTTGCTAAATATTGCAGACATTTTGTGGCCAGATATGGAGCTGCCTTTGTTCCATATGTCACAGTTTTTAGTCGGTAGTATTTTATTTCTTCCGATGGTTCACTTCTCCATATAATCATCTGTAGGTGTTGATCTTCTGGGTTCATCCATATTTGACGATACATTTTTTCGATATCCGCTGTGAACACGTATTTGTGTGTTCTGAATCTTAACAGTATAGAGAATAGCGTGCTCTGAACTGTAGGTCCTTTATGTAGAATATCGTTTAATGATTTGCCAGATGATGTTACCGCTGATGCATCAAATACTACTCTTAACTTTTGTAGTTTACTATCTGGCTTGAGTACACAAGGATGAGGTATGAAATAATGTTGTTTGGGTATATGTTCTATTGGCACTTGTTTCATATGTCCAAGATCTTCATACTCCTTCATGAATTGAATGTACCCTTGCTTTAGCGTTGAATCCTTTTGTAGTCTTTTTTCTAATGATAGGAATCTTCTTGATTCTATGTGACTCCCCCAACGCTGATGCATCCTCCATTTGTGGTAGCCGTACAATGAGTCTTTTATCTTTGGCAATTTGCAGGTTCTGCTCAAATTGCCGCTCACATTCCTTGTCCATCGGCGAAAGACAAGGACCCTTTGTCTGGAGATTGTCCAATTCCCAGAATTTGGCTAGTTGTTCGTCCACCTTCTCCTGTTCTGTAAGCATCGCACATATTGATGATGTTGAGGCCTTATTTTGAATTTTGCCCGCGATGATCCATCCAAGTTTGGTGTCTTGAAGCATGGGTAGTCCTTTTTTCAATGACACTTGTCCTTGATTCAGAATTTGGAAATAGTGTTCGGCTCCTAGAAGAACGTCTATTTTTCCAGGTTTTCACAATGTTCGGCAAAACCATTGCTTCCAACCTAGAACTGAAATCTCCAGAATTTGATTTCAGCATGACATTAATGCGAGCGTTGGAGGTGTGAACCTTTCCTCCAATGCCATTGATTTTTATGGTCGAGTGTGTTGATTTAAGACCCAATGTCTTCACAGCTCGTTCTGATATGGCGTTTATTTGAGTTCCTGAGTTAAGGAGAGCTCGAAATTCGGCCTTTCGTCCATTGTTGCCCTGAATTGTAACTCGGGCAGTGGCTAACAGAATATAGCTTGACTGTTGTCCACTTGCGGTAGCCGCTGTTGTGCTTTCAGGTTTTAATTCTAAGTGTAGCAATGTGTTATGTTTCTTGTTACACTTAAAACAGTCCTTTTTCGAACATGAACTAGTTGGATGTTCTAAACGGAAGCATTTTGCACAGAGTTTCTGTTTCTGTACCCAATTTAAACGTTCTGCTGCTGTTCGTTTTGAGAAATCATTACATTTAAAAATGCTATGATTCGGTTTTTTACAGAAATAACATATAAAGTTGTGTTCAGCTCCTACTGAAGCACACGTGTTGTGTTTGACTTTATATTTGTCTGTATTAATGGCTTCCAATGTTAGGAACCTTTGCTCCAAGAATGCGAGGAATACTCAAAATTGATTGGTTTTTGCCGTGTATTTTTATTGGATTGTTCATACAAAGCATGATTCTGTCTATCCATCTTTTTTGTAAGAATGCATAGCAGATGTGGATCCCATTCGTTTGTCGGTATCCCAATGTTGTTAAGTGCTGATAACGTTTCTTTAATGTTATCATGCATTGCCTTTACAGAGTTTGCGTCGTTACCAGTCGTTGTGGGTTGATCTAGTAACCTCTGTATTAGTGCTGTTCTGAGCACTCGCTTGTTACTAAATCTTTCTTCTAGCATATTCCAAGCTGTGGTGTCATTTCTTTCAGTCAGTGAAAAATGGCGTATGAGTCTTTCTGCATCGCCAATACCATGATTTTTCAGATGCCACATTTTTTGAATAATGGGTATTGAAGTGGCTTCATGAATCATTTTCTTAAACATGTCATGAAATTGCTGCCATTTAAGGTAGTATCCATCAAACTTCGGGATGGGGACTTTAGGTAATGGTAATGGTGGTGCTGTAGGTAATGTAGATGTCACTATTTGTGGGACATTTACATCGCATGCTGTTTTGGTTTTAATGACAGCAATCTCGGCCGACAAGAAGTTTTGTAAATTATAGCCGAGAAAGACTGGATCGGCAAACCTTTTGTGCATCTGAACATGGATATCCTTGATATCCTTCCAATATTGTTCAATTATTGGTTTGAATCCTGCTTGATATTCGTCTGACATCATTTTCATTATGCGATCCAGACTTTCAAGCAAAACCCGCTGTTCCCGAATCATGGGCTGGATCTCGCTTTCGTCCGTTGATGTCATGGATTCAGTGTCCATTTCCAGGACACGCAGTTGTTTCATTCGTCACGACTTTTATTATTTCAAAGTACTTTCCACTGATGTACTCATGTTCCACCGTTGCTCCTTGCAAAATCGTGCGAATCTTTTCATCATTTAACTCGAAAAGCTGTTGGTGAGACTCTAGCGATGCGATTCTATCGCTGAAGTATTTTAGATGTGTTTTTCTTTCGGCGGGATACTTTTTGTAGTTACGTATAATTTTCTGGATCTCTTCGCCGATTTGTGATTGCTGTGCCAGCAAAATGTTGATGCTTGATGTGGCCATTTTTAATTTATTAGCTGTTGTCTGATGTGCCTCGACTCACACCGTGTTCTTTCTAACAGTATAAATTAACAAATGTTTCTTTTTTATTTTAGGAGCTTGTCGCCTGGTTGACAACTTCGCAGGTCCAGCGTCGTGATCCTGAAGTACTTGTCGCCTAGTTGACAACTTCTATAATTCCAGAGTCAGAGGTTATTAAGCCTTTGTCGCCTGGTTGACAACTTCTCGTGGTCGTAGTCGGGGGTCAACAAATGTTTAGATTTGAATTGATATCTCTCAACGTTGGAGTAATATCAATTGTGTTTCATTGAATTATTATTAATTTTGCTTGCCCCAGGTGCATAACCATGTGGCAGAGGTCGCCGCAATAAGTACAAAAACAAATTGGGCTGCGGAGTAAGAATGAGTAGTCAAGTGAGAGTTACTTTTCATACTGATTTTATTTTCCTCGTTGTGGGGTTTATATACACGTTTCTTACAAGCAAGGTATTTTCTTAGGTTACATGACACATGATAAAAGACAAATGTTAACTATCTAAGTCTAATGATATCTGCTGATTTATGGCATGCAGATGGTGCGAAATCGTGCATCTGCATGCATAGCGATAAAGGGTCCTTATTTACTAAGTCCGCCTGCATATCAGCGAACGGTCAGTATTGATTCAGTGCATATCAGTATAGGGTCACTGTTGATTTAGGTGCGTGTGAAAACGTACCCTGTCGCCTATCTGCTTACGATAGCAGTGTGCCTACGCATCATCTGCAGCGTACGATTTTCTGCAGTTATGTAAAATCGTACAGAGAACCATTCAGCTTGTCGAACAAAAAAAAAAAAAAAAACATACTTCCCTTTTATATATTTTTTTTTATTAAATTATATATAAAATATATTAAAATTTATTTTTTTTTTGTAAAAAAAAATTTAAATTCCGAAAAACCCACTTCTATCTAGTAGGATTCGAACCCGTACCCTTTCGCTTTCCCCCACCCCCCCCCCCCCCCCCCTTTCTTTTTTTTTTTTTTTTTTTTTTTTTTTTTTTTTTTTTGTTGTTTTTTTTTTCTTTCCACCTTGTTTTTTACTATATTTTTATAAATAATATTTTTACCTTACGACGACCTTACTGGGGTATGTACAGGGTATAGGCGATATGTAAGGCCCACGTTACGTACGTGTGCTCGCTATCCACGTGGTAGTGGTCGATACCACCACGCGATCCTTTTGAGGCTCACGTGCACGTGTCGCGTGCCTGACTAGCGGCCTATCGTAAGGAACGCACGTGGCCGCGAGTTTTTCCGCTTGCACTCCCCAGGTTGCTCGTTGGTGTATTCCACCATCCGAAACTGGGTAGTGAGCACGCTCACGCGCCTCGCTTGCCAACTATCGCCCACTCACGACGCCTTTCACGATCGGCCGCTGGTCGTGCAGAAATGCCCGTGGCCACAGGTACTTTCGCCCGCACTCCCACAAGTCGCTCCGTGGTGTATTCCACCACGCCGCAACTTGTTAGAGCACGCGCTCACGCACCTACTTGCCAACTGGCGCTTCGCTCAAGACACAACTCATGAGCGGCCGTTGGCCGTGCAGAACGACCGTGACCGCAGGTATCTTCGCCTGTACTCCCACAAGTCGCTCTCTGGTTTATTCCACCACGCCGCAACTTGTTAGAGCACACACTCACGCAACCACTCGTCAACTGACGTTCACTCACGACACAAACTGAGAGTGCGTACAGAAGTCGCTTACTGGTCAGCGGAGCACCGGCATACCAGAAAGTGCGATTCTGCACGTACACCCTTACACCGGCACACATGTACACGACACTTTTCCACAATACTCTAGAGGAGAAAGAATGTAACACTGGGTATATTTTAAATAATCACGCGGGTTGGGTTTTCATTTAAGTATTTAATAACACGGTTTTATTTCATGGCTCGTGGTTTTCCTAGCACTAGTTCTTATTCTAGCTAATTTCTGCCTTCCTGCCTACTTCGCACCATCACGTGTAGCTCTAGCTTTGCTTCGATACACAGAAACAGGACTACAAACGATTGCCCTCAATTTTCGTCAACAAAGTGACAGACATTGTTATCTCCTCCAGAAATTCCGATCCAATCAGGCCATAGGGAATTTTGTGATTAAATCTACTAAAGAAGATGGAATACGTGTACAATGCGATTCGCAAGCGCCACACGCTGCAATTATGGATACGCTTAGAGAGCATCGAATTGCCGAACACACCAGCCTGCCTGTGATTAAGGATTCCGTGTATTCATTTGTCATCTTCACAAAGACACCAGAGTGCCTTGGATCAACCCAGCTGTGCCAAATGGACTACATTACACCGGAAAATCTCTACACATCTGGGAGGTGATAATAGGCCCGCAACTTAACCGAGGACACGAGAGGATCCTTGTAGTTAAAGAGATCGGAAACCAGGTGGTCAAGGATGAAAGGCTATATGTTTCGCGTGATCCAGTCCAATGCGCCCGATGCCAGGCATTCGGATACTCGCGAAACTATTGCAGTTGAGCATTTGGCTGCATGAACTGCACCAAAAAAACGCAACAGCAGCAACAGCAAAAACAACAAAAACGACCACAACAACAGAAACAGAATCGTCCGAACCAGCAGCAGCAGCATCTTAAACAGCAAGCATTTCTGCCAGGAAAACAACCGCAGCAGAATCAACGCCAGCTGCGACAGAAGCAGCGCCAGAAGTCGATATCGTCCCAGTAAAAGCAGAACAGCCAACGAAAGCAGCGATAGAGGCAGAGAAGCCAGAAGCAACAGCAGTCGCAGCAACAGTAGCAACCACAAAAATAACTGATCTCTCTAACGCAAACTCGACGAAATCCTGCTGAGACGCACTTGGCCACCTTGTTAGCCAAATTAAGGTAAGGGCAAGTGCTTTCTCAGCAGGCAGAGAATAAAAGGCAGCATCAGCAAGATGAGCAAAAGACAAACTTGCCCCAAACAACGGCCAGGAAGAATAATCCTCGTCGAGTCTGATACGCAGTCACGTAAACGACAAAGACCCTCTCGAGGAAGGCTCGACGCCGTCCAAGTCTAAGCGAATCACATAAAATACTTATTTATTTATTTAACGTCAACTACGAGCAGTCGACTCAAAGATTAAAATAAAATAAAAGTACAAATATAAATTTATATAATATTAAAACAAGTCGGAAAGGCTACAGTCGAGCGCGCCCGACTGTGGTATACCCGCTACAACTTTGCGAAAATATACGTCTCACAGTCTCTGATTTGTTTTTCTAACTCGCCTTATCGTTATCATCGAATTTAAAAGAAGATGTAGCATAATGCTAAAAAAAAAAAATAAAACAAGTGGATATGGCTACAGTCGAACGCCCGACAGTAGGATACCCTTCTCCCAATTTTTAAAATCCGTTACAAACGTGTAACCACACTCATAATTACAAACAGAAATTTTGCACAAATACTTCTACTACATATAGCTTTCTCGCTCACACTCACACAGCGACGCACGTTAAGAGTGACGTCGACATCGACGTCAACTGCTAAAGTAGCGCACAGGCTGCTGCTGGTACATTTGTACTGAACACGTTGACTTGAATAACTTCTGTGTTATTGATCCGATCAGATTGTAATTTGGAGAATATGTTTGTATGGCATATAGCTTTATACATACCAAAGTAGAACGTTATAAGTTTAATAGTTCGCTCAATAATCACGAATTACCGATTTTCGGGGGCGGTGGGCGTGGCATCAAACATTTAACATAAACTTCATCTGCTTGGGAAATTTAGGAACCCACATACCAAATTTGGTGTCTCTAGCTCTTTTAATAGCTAAGATCCGTTGTCTCAAACAGACAGACGGACAGACGGACAGCCGGACAGACGGACAGACGGACGACGGACAGACAGACGGACATGGCTCAATCGACTCGGCTAGTGATCCTGAGCAAGAATATATATACTTTATGGGGTCTGCCACGCCTCCTTATGCCTGTTACATACATTGCACAAAGTTAGTATACCCTTTTTTGACCATTTTCAATGGTCGAAGGGTATAAATATAAACAGAAGAGAAAACAAAAAAAATTTTTGTCCCTGAGGGAATTTGAACCGTGGATCTCAAAAAGCTTATAATACGATAATATAATCGTATGCAGTTTGCAGCGATAAGCACTCCGCCATTAGAACATTATTATTTGGGCCGGAGTTACCACTCGTAGCCTGAGCGGTGGAGCTGTCGAGGAAGGTTGAGGGAAATATGTGATTTCCTTGATATCAATAATGCGACCGTACGATTCGGAAGTCAAGACAAAAGTGATTTTATTTGGGGTTTGTTTTTAATGGCTAACCTAATAATTTCGGCAGAATATGTTGTTGCGTGGAATTGTCGCCCAGCTCAATGTTGCGTTGCTCTGCCTAACGCTTCATCTGGAGACGCCGGTTCGTCGCGACTCCTCGTCGACACATCGTGCTTTTTGCAACGAGGTACAATTGCTCTGCCTTCTGCTTCATCGGAAGACGTTGGTCCGGCGCGACTGATCGTCGACGCATCATGTTCTGGGCGCCGACGTACCGTTGCTGTGAGCGTCGATTGTGTTGAGTCCGACCAATATCTTCGTATGTTGAGTCTGTAGAGTCAGCGTATCAGCGACTATTTTGTAGCCCAAGCAAGCGGCAATTCAAATACTGGCCGTTACTCAAATGTGGTGAAATAGACGATTTGAGCAGAAGAGCGCCTGTTGATGTAAGACTTTTCTAGGCGCAAAGTGTGTGTAGGCATGAGAGGGTTTCAAGGAGGGGAATGGCAGCTGTCGGTGCCGGGCTGGTGACTCCTCCCCCCCTAGAATGGAGCAAAGGCCATAACGATGGAATGGCCGGAGCGACAATAGGCAGCTGTCATTCAGTGAGCAGGTGGACGATGTGTATGTTGTGACTACCAGTAGCAGGATCAGTATGTGGACGTTTTGTGTTGATTGACGGTCGAAGTTCGGGATTTTGTTATTGTACATAATATAATTAGGAGTTACAATAAAGTGGGTGTTATTTATTGGTAGGGGGATTATTTTTGCAATTTGTATTCTTCTTTCTTAAATACAAGTTTTGACATTGAATATAATGTTTGAATTGTGATAGGTAGTATATAATTTTAAGACTGTATAAACGCTCATATAGATTTGGGTTTTTAAATATATTTTTGTGTTTATTATTTCTTCTTTGTTTAAGATTAGTTTTGGAATTATATTTAGTTTAGCAAGTAATAAGTTTTCGATAATGTCTTTGAGACGGTTAAGTAATAATTCGATACTGTAGTCAATTCTATTTATGTATTGTAGTTTTCATAATAAATGTTGTTCTTCTTTTATTTCTTTAACAATTTTGTTTTGGGAGTTCGTAAGAAAGTTGTTTATTAAAATTTGTTCTTAATTTATGTGTTTGCTTGCATTTCCTTCTATGAGTGTTTTTCCTAAGTTTATTTTATCAAAAAAAATTGAAGTGTTATTAAGTTTTTTTTTTTTATATGTAAAGACTGTGTGGACCCATAAGTACACAGGGAATGGCAGTAATTAACGGGAGAGGGATGTAGTCAGTAGTTATTTTTTCCTTTTTAATATTGGTTTCCTGATCTTTGATTTGTGTAGTTTCTGTCTTTTAATGGTAGTGAGTGTAGTGCCATGGTCGTTTGCGACTTGGTGTAGAGAAAACCTGGGTGTTATCTTATTCCTCCTGTTTTCTTTCCTCAAAACTATATTATCAGGTTCTACTGGAATCGGGTCTGCTCTATTTTCATTTAGTTTCTCTGTTCTTGTTTTTACGATAGTTTCAAGTTTTCTTTTAACAGTTGGGTAAAGTTTTTCCTGAAAGGTATGTAGTTTTTCTAAGTAGTCGTGTTGGGTGCTAAATTCAATGGTTTTGTTAAATGTATGGGTTCTGCCAGTGAACAGTTCGTAGGGGGTAAGCTTGGTTGCGGAGTGGATCGCATTATTATAGGTGATTAAAGTTTCTGTCAGTAGTTCATCGTGTTCGATTGGTAGTTTTTGGTCTTTGCGAGTGTTAAGGATTATTCTGTACATTTCTGTAAGGGTGGAGTGTAAGCGTTCCACGGGGGAATTGCTTGAAGATTGTTGGAAGGATGTTTCGTGCATGAGTATTTTGAATTGAGTGCAAAATGTTTTGAATATGTTGCCGGAGAATTCGGCGCCTTGGTCGTAAACTATCTGTCCGGGGATCCCGAACAAACTTATAAAGTGTTTTAACGATTTTACTATGTTTAGGGAGTTACGATTTTCAATAGGGTATGCTGCCGCGAATTTAGAGAATTTGTCGATCAAAGTCAGGTTATATGTGTTGTTGATACAGTAAATGTCGATGTGGATTATGTCAAGGGGTTTTTCAGGTGTTGGGGGAATTAAGAATGGGATTTTCTGGGGGTGTCTGTCGTATTTAAGCCTTAGGCAAGTTTCACATTGGTTGATTAACTGTGAAATTTTGTTCTTCATGTGGGGGAAAAAGTATTCGCGTTTTAAGTGAAGAAAAGTCTCGTCGATGCCTCTGTGATTGTTGTTGGTGTGATAGTCGGAGATAATTTTATCCTGTTCTTGAGTTGTCGTTATTTCCGTAAGGAAAGAAGAACAACTAATTAGTTTGAATGCTGGGTTATTAGAGAAATATACGGCGTATACTTGCTCTAGTACTTTGAGAATGGTTTCGTCAGCAAAAACGGCGCATGTCTTATTTGGCTTTAATGTTTGTTTGAGTATGTTTGCACAATCGTTAAAGTCGAATATGGGCTTGTAGTATTCTCTTCTAATTTTATGTTTAAAAGGTGTAACTGTTAAGTGTATATTATCTGGAAAAATTTTTATAACAAGTTGAACGTTGAAATCGTTGAGGGGTTTGTCGGATTTAGGGAGATTAAGGGTAGGGTCGGGAACCGTTTCGTTATGGTTCAAGTTAGCGTCTGCCCTGCTTAATGCATCGGCTATGACGTTTTGGGAGCCTTTTTTGTGAACTATCTCAAACTCGTATTCTAGCAATTGAAGCCGCCAACGGATGATTTTAGAGTTAGGCTCTTTGAAGTTCATTAGCCAAATAAGGGGTTTGTGGTCTGTCGCAATAGTAAACTTCTTACCGAACAGATATGGTCTGAAATACTGTACGGCCCAAATGATTGCCAGCATTTCTTTTTCGATGGTCGAGTAGTTTATCTCGGTGTCATTGAGGGTTCTGCTGGCAAAGCAGACTGGCTTATCACTTTGTAGTGTACCTTGAGACAAGACAGCTCCAAGTGCGAAGTTGCATGCGTCTGTTGTCAAGATGAAATTTTTTGAGAGGTCTGGGTACTGAAGTTTGGGGTCGTTTAAGAGTAGGGTTTTTGAAAATTCGAAAGCTTTTAGAAATTCATCGTCTATTGAAACGGGTTTCTTACCCTTGAGTTGTTTTGTCATTGGGACATTGTTGGGATTGGGTTTTATGCCTTGCTCCGTAATTATATGCCCTAAGAATTCTATCTCTTTGTGGAGGAAGTTAGATTTTGATACTTGTACTTTCAAGTTGGCTTTTTCTAACTTGGTGAGGACTTGGTCGAGGCGTAAAATGTGTTCTTGGAGGGAGGGTGAGAAGATAATAATGTCATCCAAATAGACTAAACAGGTGGGCCCAACTTGATCGCCTAGGATATTATCCATCACTCTTTGGAAGGTTGCTGGAGCGTTCTTAAGACCGAAGGGCATACGCACGAACTCGTAATGTCCTCCTTCTACAGTAAAAGCTGTTTTAGCGATATCTTCGGGTTTCATTTCAATTTGGTGAAATCCGCTAGCCAAGTCGAGTGTGGAAAAGTATTTTGCTTTCCCGATACGATCTAATATGTCGTTTATGTTTGAAATTGGGTACCTGTCGGAGACTGTCTTATCGTTCAGTTTCCTGTAGTCTATGACCAGCCTCCATTTTTGATGTTCGTTCTGGGGTGTCTTTTTGGGGACTACCCAAACAGGAGCGGACCAAGGGGAGAAACTAGACCTGATTATGTCTTGGTTTAACATAAGGTCGATTTGTTTTTTGACCTCGTCTTTGTGTATGAATGGATATCTGTAAGATCTAACATGTATGGGTGTGTCGTTTGTGGTAGGGATTGAGTGCTTAATCGTGTTTGTAAATGAGAGTGTGTCGTTTTCGTTATAAAAAACGTGGGAGAATTTTTTACATATTTTTATCAAGGAATTCTTTTCTTCGGGATTAAGGTGGCTTGTTTGGAGTTCTTTAAAGCATGTGGGTTGGGGTTGAGATTCATAGGGGTCCGACATGAGGTGAAAGAGTTCAATGTGGTCTGATTCTTTATAAGGTTTCCCTTCAATAGGGTTTTCGAGGTAGAGGAGTTGGTCTGAATCTGAATAGTTTACTATTTCAAATTTTGTTACATTGTTTATTGATCGGTAAAGTCCGCCAGATATTATTAAATCTTTGTTTATCTCGATGGTATTACATAGGAATTCTTCATTTATGGGTTTGACGGGTAGAGGCACGATAATTTTAGTATGTGCAGGGATTTTATGAATGTCTGAGGTGCGGTTACAGTAAGTTTGTATTGGGATTGTGGCATTATTTTTTTTTAGTTGTGAATTGGTTAGGTCAATACTTGCGCCGAGTTGTGAAAGAAGGTCCATGCCTATCAATCCGTCAAAAAACGAATGAAATTTAAAAAGCAGCATTTGCATTTTGCCAATGGTTTTAAATTCTGGGGGGAAGGGTATTGAAGTTATTTGCTGGATTTGGAAATTGTTGAGTGCCGTTTTTAAAGAGATGCGGGTGTGAAGGTTGGTACATTCGCTTGGGGTGGTGTGTATCAGGTCTACGAAGGAATTTGTTGACCCTGTATCTATTAGGCATTTAAGATTGTGTGTGTTATGTATTTGGATTACTATATAGGGTAGGGATGGGTTATGTGTTGTTGGACTTATGTATCCGGTCGATTTGAGGCTGGTGTCGGAAAATTTGGTTCGGCGGTAGTTTGATTATCTAGGTCGATGTTGTGTAGTCCGTGGGTCGGGGGATTTTCGATTTTGAATGGGTTCATGTTTTGTTGTCTGTTATTGTAGCTATTGTTGTTTAAATTGTTGTTGTTGTTGTATCTGTTATTTCGGCGTCGATTGTTGGAGTTGTTTCTGAACTGGTTATTGTTTGGGTACGGTTGGTAGTTATAGTTGTTCCGGCTACCTCTGTTGTTAGTGTTATTGGCGTTTTGGGTTTGATATTGTTGGGGGTTATTCGGGGCGTTATTATAAGATCTCTTATTATAGGACAAGGATTGTTCGACTTTACATTGTTCGTAAGCTTGTTCGATAGTTTTTGGGTCTTTAAGTCTGATAAGGCCCTTCCTATAATCTTATTTCTTATTGCCCTGAGCGTAAGAAGTCCGAATGGTGTCTGGTCGGCACCCCTGATAAGCATGAGTATTTCTTCTACGCTGGTTATAAAGCTATCAAGATATCGGGGTGAACCGTCGAATGGGGGTAGGTGGCTGACAAAGGTCATGATATCTTTTGGTTTGAAGGTTGTTGATAAGTTGCTATTGGTGTTGCTAACTGTGGGGGTTATGGACCTAGAAGGGCCAGAAATGTTACCCGAGTCCATGGTTGTTTGTTCTGTGGGGGTTTCGGGGATTTCTTCACTGACTACAGGTAAAGGGTTTAGTCGACTACTGGAACGGGTGACTTTTTTGGGAGAGTGGTATCTGTTTGAGCTCCTAATACAAAACGTGTTGTTTTTTTCAAAGTTTTCTGCCAATGCGTTGACATTGATTATGAACAAATTTGTAAGGGTTTATGTGTTTCAAGTCTATATGTGTATATGTATGTATATTTTTGTATTGATGTACTTAGGTGATAGCTTAGTTTAGTTGTTGTGTGTATTATGTGTGTCTCGAGTCTTTATGTGTATATGTATGAATATTTTTGTGTTGATGTACTTATGTGATAGCTTAATTTAGTTGTTGTGTGTATTTGTTCAATATTTAATATGTGTTCTGTAAGAAAATTTTTTATGTTTGTTCTTTATTGGCATTATTTATAATTTGTTATAGTTAAGAATCATATGTGGTTTCAAGTGACAATCTTTGAAAGAAAAATTTTGGAATTGTTAAGTGTATATTTTTGCTATTGAGCTGTTTCTTATTTTGTTTTGAAGTTGAAAACAATAGAGTGATAGCCGTTGTGTATGGTTTGGTTTCTTTTGCAACAATGTTGTTGTCTTTTCGTTGCGTATGTGTGTGATGATGTGTCTAATATATTGGGTAAGTCATTACTTTGTTGTGCAGTACTTTATGCACTATGACGCCTGGCTGAGTTGAGTTGGGGCAGCGGCTATCACGTTTGATATCAAGCTGGCATATTTACATACATATAATGGCATAATAGTTTGATGTGTGCGTTTGGTTTTGTATGAATGTATAATGTAGATGCAATTTGGTGTATAGTCCGCTGTAGTTATCACATTTGATTCTACACCGTCGTATATGACATTATATTTGTATGGAAAATTCTTTGTTGTATAAATGTATGTGTATATGTATCTAATTTGATGTATAGTCTGCCGTAGTTATCACGATTGATTCTACGCCGACGTATAAATTATGAGAATTGAGTTTTAGGTGTTCCTTTTTTTGTGGGGATCTCGTATTTGTGCGTTACTATGCCTGGCCTGACATATAGTCGTGGCGGTAGTTATCACGTTTGATTCTACACAAACATCTTGGATAATGCACGGTTTTTTATATAATGATTACACCAACTTTGATGTATAAATGTATGTGTATATGTATCTAATTTGATGTATAGTTTGCCGTAGTTATCAAGTTTGATTCTACGCCGACGTATACGTTATGAGAATTGAGTTTTAGGTGTTCTTTTTTGTGGGGATCTCGTATTTGTGCATTACTATGCCTGGCCTGACATATAGTCGTGGCGGTAGTTATCACGTTTGATTCTACACAGACATCTTGGATAATGCACGATTTTTTATATAATGATTACACCAACTGACACCCATGGTGACAAATGTCCACGATGATGGTGATCAGCGATTGACACCCATCTGTGTGCATATATCACCTGGTGTGGTGTATGTATGTGTTATGTTTTCGTTCAACCACTTGTTCGGCATTGTTACAATATTGTTTTCAATTCACTGTTATGTTATTTATTTGCACTTTTCAACTTGTTTTTTTTTTTTTTTTTTTTTTTTTATACCCTTCGACCATTGAAAATGGTCAAAAAAGGGTATACTAACTTTGTGCAATGTATGTAACAGGCATAAGGAGGCGTGGCAGACCCCACAGAGTATATATATTCTTGCTCAGGATCACTAGCCGAGTCGATTGAGACATGTCCGTCTGTCTGTCCGTCTGTCCGTCCGTCCGTCTGTCCGTCTGTCCGTCTGTATGAGGGAACAGATCGCAGATATTAAAAAAGCTAGAGACACCAAATGGAAGTTCCTATATATAAAAGGCAGATAAAGTTTATTTCAAATGGTTGATGCCACGCCCACCGCCCCCGCAAATCGATAATTTACGATTATTAAGCAAAGTATTAAACTTAGAAAGTCATGCTTTGCTATGTATAATGCTAAATGTCATATGAACATATTCTCCAAATTACAATCCGATCGGACCGATAACACAGAAGTTATTCAAGTCAACGTTTTCAGTGCAAAATATACGAGCAGCAGCCGGCGCGCTGATTTAGCAGTTGACGTCGACGTCAACGTCGCGACGTTTCGCTTTAAATATTACGCGCGTCGCTGTGTGAGTGCGAGCGAGTGAGCTATATGTAGTAGAAGTATTTGTGCAAAACTCTCTGTTTAAAATTATGAGTGTGGTTACACGTTTGTAACAGATTTAGAAAATTGGGAGAAGGGTATCTTACTGTCGAGCTCTTGACTGTAGCCATCCTTTACTTGTTTTATTCACATATTTTTCTTTTCTTTTTATGTGTTTTTGTGTACTTACAGGTAAATAAGTATAATTAGAAGAAATTCTATTCTTCTTTTTCCGGCTCCGCCAGTTACCACTCGTAGTCTGAGCGGTGGAGCTGTCGAGGAAGGTTGAGGGAAATATGTGATTTCCTTCATATCAATAATGCGACCGTACGATTCGGAAGTCAAGACAAAAGTGATTTTATTTGGGTTTTGTTCTTAATGGCTAAACTAATAATTTCAGCACAATATGTTGTTGCGTGGAATTGTCGCCCAGCTCAATGTTGCGTTGCTCTGCCTAACGCTTCATCTGGAGACGCCGGTTCGTCGCGACTCCTCGTCGACACATCGTGCTTTTTGCAACGAGGTACAATTGCTCTGCCTTCTGCTTCATCGGAAGACGTTGGTCCGGCGCGACTGATCGTCGACGCATCATGTTCTGGGCGCCGACGTACCGTTGCTGTGAGCGTCGATTGTGTTGAGTCCGACCAATATCTTCGTATGTTGAGTCTGTAGAGTCAGCGTATCAGCGACTATTTTGTAGCCCAAGCAAGCGGCAATTCAAATACTGGCCGTAACTCAAATGTGGTGAAATAGACGATTTGAGCAGAAGAGCGGCTGTTGATGTAAAACTTTTCTAGGCGCAAAGTGTGTGTAGGCATGAGAGGGTTTCAAGGAGGGGAATGGCAGCTGTCGGTGCCGGGCTGTTGACTCCGGCAAAGTGGCCTTATGAGACCATTCAGGTTGTCGTACAGAACAAAAGCTAATGCCAACTAACCTTCCCTTAAAATTCCCTTTAATAAAATGCATTTAATACTAAACTCAAAATATTTTAAATACTTGAAAAGAAGTAAATTTCAGAAAAAACCCACTAGAATCGGACCGGACCGAGTAGGACTCGAACCCGTAACCTTTCGCTTCACAGTCAACGACCACATCCACTCAGCCATTGCACCTTTTTTCCATTTACTATAAAATTGCAATAATGATCAGTGCAAATAACTTTAGTACTTATAATTGAAAAAAAAAGTGCTTGCCGCCGGAGTTGAACCTGCATTTTTTGCATAAATAACTAAATAAAACAGACAAATGGCACTACTTTTTCTTTAATATCTTCCATATTTATTGTCCAATCATACAGAAATTTTCACGAAACGTATGTTACAACGTATATTAAAAACTGTTGCTGTAGAGGTAATATTGCAGCTTTAGTTAATTTTTTCAATTTATAGGGGCGGGTGGAGGCGTGTGCAAAAATCTAAAATAAACTTGATAAGTGTGCAGTAATAACACATATTGTTACAAAATTTGGTATCTCTAGCTCTTATAATAGCTGAGATCCAGGTGTTCAAACGGACGGACAGACAGACAGACGGACAGACAGACATGGCTAAATCGACTCGGCTAGTGATACTGAGTAAGAATATATATACTTTATGGGGTCTGCCATGCTTCCTTATGCCTGTTACATACATTGCATAAAGATAGTATACCCTTTTTCGACCATTTTCAATGGTCGAAGGGTATAAAAAACAGACAAAACACGTGGTCACATGGCACTACTATTTCTTTAATATCTTCCATATTTATCGTCCAATCTTACTGACATTTTCACGAAACGTCCGCAAGATGGTAGTTATAACGTATATTAAAAGCTGTTACTGTAGAGCTAATATTGCAGCTGTAGTCAATTTTTTAAATAACATACACTTGATAAGCGTGCAGTTATAACACATATTGTCACAAAATTTGGTAGCTCTAGCTCTTATAATAACTGAGATCCAGGTGTTCACACGGACGGACGACTGACAGACGGACATGGCTATATCGACTCGGCTGTTGATACTGATCAAGAATATTTTATGGGGTCGGAGATGTCTCCTTCTGCATGTTACATACATTTTCGGTTTGAAAAAAGTTATAGTACCCTTCTACTCTATGAGTAGCGGGCAGTATTTGGGTGGAGGCGTGACAAAAATCTAAAATAAACTTGATAAGCGTGCAGTAATAGCTCTTATAATAGCTGAGATCCAGGTGTTCACCCGGACGGACATACAGACAGACAGACGGACATGGCTTTATCGACTCGGCTGTTGATACTGATTAAGAATATATATACTTCAGGGGGTCGGAGATGTCTCCTTCTGCCTGCAACATACATTTTCGGTTTGAACAAAGTTATAATACCCTTCTACTCAATGAGTAGCGGGTGTAAAAAAAATAACAACAGATGAAAAAACAAAAAAAAAATTTGTGACCCTGATGGGATTTGAACCATGGACCTCAAAAAAGATTGTAACATGCAGTTTGCAACTATAACCACTCTGCCATTAGCACATTATTATTTGGACCGGCAAAGTTACATTATGAGACCATTCAGCTTGTCGAACAAGACAAAAACTAATACCAACTCACTTTCATAAAATTATTTTTAATCAAATGCATTTAATACTAAACTTAAAATATTTAAAATACTTTAAAAAAGTAAATTTCAGAAAACCCACTAGAATCGGACCGAGTAGGCTTCGAACCCGTACCCTTTCGCTTCACAGTCAACCGACCACAGTACATCTGCAACTATAACCGCTCTGCTATTAGCGTATAAGTAGCACAATCGGCAAAGTTGCATTATGAGACCATTCAACTTATCGTACAGGACAAAATCTAATGCCAACTAACCTACCCTTAAAATTCCTTTTAATCAAATGCATTTAATACTAAACTTAAAATATTTTAAGTTCTTGAAAAATAATAGTAATATCCGAAAAAACCCACTTGCATCTAGTAGGATTCGAACCCGTACCCTTTCGCTTCACAGCCAACGACCACATCTACTCAGCCACTGCATCTTCTTTGCATATACTTGTTAGGATGTTTTCTCAGGCTGGGGTACATATCTCAGTCCCGCCAGGGTCTTTACAGAAAATTTATAAATACTAGGACTACTACGACTTTAGCAAGAGAGGCTACTAGCAGATCATACCGTACTGGGGTATGTACAGGGTATAGGCGATATGTAAGGCCCACGTTACGTACGTGTGCTCGCTATCCACGTGGTAGTGGTCGATACCACCACGCGATCCTTTTGAGGCTCACGTGCACGTGTCGCGTGTCACGCGTGCCTGACTAGCGGCCTATCGTAAGGAACGCACGTGGCCGCAGGTTCTTCCCGCTTGCACTCCCCAGGTTGCTCGTTGGTGTATTCCACCATCCGAAACTGGGTAGTGAGCACGCTCACGCGCCTCGCTTGTCAACTATCGCCCACTCACGACGCCTTTCACGATCGGCCGCTGGTCGTGCAGAAATGCCCGTGGCCACAGGTACTTTCGCCCGCACTCCCACAAGTCGCTCTGTGGTGTATTCCACCACGCCGCAACTTGATAGAGCACACGCTCACGCACCCACTCGTCAACTGACGTTCACTCACGACACAAACTGGGAGTGTGTACAGAAGTCGCTTACTGGTCAGCGGAGCACCGGCATACCAGAAAGTGCGATTCTGCACTTACACCCTAACACCGGCACACATGTACACGACACTTTTCCACAATGCTCTAGAGGAGAAAGAATGTAACACTGTGTATATTTTAAATAATCACGCGGGTTGGATATTCATTTAAGTATTTAATAACACGGTTTTATTTCATGGCTCGTGGTTTTCCTAGCACTAGTTCTTATTGTAGCTAATCCCTGTCTTCCTGCCTACTTCGCACCATCACATGTAGCTCTAGCTTTGCTTCGATACTTATTTTATTATGGCTCACCTTGAACCTCCTGCGACAGGATTCATCCTTCTTGGCTGGCACTTTGTAATAAACTTGTTACTTTTTTAATTTTATTCTCCGCGGGATAATTTTGCTACCGGCTTCGTTAGCTGCTCTCGATCAAGTGCCCTTGGCCTAATTTCGCAACTCTCGTTTTCGCTGCTGCGAAAATGTCGCCGATGCTGCGTACATGTCGCCGCTGCTTGCCTGTCGCCGCTGCCTTCGGCCGATTTCGGCTGTCTGCTGTGGCTCCGCTCCCGCTTTGCTGCTTGCCTGTCTGGCGCCGCTGGCCAAAAATTGGTCGCGATGCCGTCGCGCGCTGTCTGTGCACATGCTCTGAGTATTCATGCGTCGCTTCATGCGGCGTTCATGAACGCGTTCCGTTCCCTGGATTTTTGTGAAGCGCTCAGCGAAGTCCGGGCAAGCTAGGACTGGCGCTTGCGTGAGACTCGTCTTTAATGCCTCGAACGCTAGCTGTTGTTCCTCACTCCAAACCCATCGCTGGCCTTTCTTCAACAGCGAAGACATGGGTTGTACCAGGGTGGCGAAGTTAGACACAAATCTCCGGTACCAGGAAGCGATACCTAAGCATCTCCTTAACTCCCTGACAGTCGTTGGCGGCTAAAGTTCCTTTATCGCGGCGATCTTGCTGGGATCGGTGTGGATTCCACCTTTGCTGACCTGGTGCCCCAGGTAAATGATACTCTTCTGGAAGAAGCTGCACTTGGCCTTATTCAGGCGCAAGTTCGCGTTCCGAAGCCTCCGGAACACCTCTCGTAGGTTATCCAGATGCTCTTGGAGGGTGCGTCCTACTACGATGATATCGTCGAGGTACGCAAACGCATGCGGCTCCATGTCTGGTCCGATGACTCCATCCAAAGCGCGAATGGCATCACCTTGCAGTGAAAAAGGCCTCTGCCAGGCACTGTGAACGCGGTGTACTCCTTGCTGCTCCGGGCCATAGGTATGTGCCAATACCCGCTCTTCAAGTCCAGCGAAGATATGTATTTTGCGTCCTTGAGCTTCGCCAGGATGTGGTCCATCCGTGGCAACGGGTAGGCATCCGGAATGGATTTCGCGTGGAGCTGTCGATAATCCACGCACATCCGCATCTCTCCGGTCTTCTTCGCAAAAAGTACAATCGGTGCACTGTATGGGCTCCTGGACTTGCTCGTTGATGATCTTCTGCATGGCCGGATTCTTCGGGTAGTACCTCTGCTTAATGGGGTACTCATACCGCATGGTGACACCCCCATCAATCCGTCAAACTTGGCTAGCTCGGACTGAAAAAGGTTCCACCTGTTCTTCGCCCGTAGGTAAACTTGTTCCAGGTGCCTCGACGCCCCGCAAGGCGGCGTGGCTGGTCTGAGGCCGTCTCCCACGGCGTCTCCGCTTGGTCGGGCCACTCGCGATGGCCTGATTCTCCGTGTCTGGTTGGTGTATTTCTGCTCGTGCTCCTGTTGGTTCCTCTGTTCATCTGTGCTCCGCCGGTACTCGGTGCCTCGCTGTCCCTTCTCCGGTGTCCGGGATTGTCCCTCTCTGTCTTCTTGTCCTTCCTCTTGTATCCTGCACTGTCCCTCGGTGTCTCGTTGTCCTTCCTCTTGTATCCAGCACTAATCCTCGGTGTCTCGTGGTCCTTCTCTCGTGTCCTCTCGTGCTCTGGTCGGCTAAACGGATTCTTCTGCCGTGCGACTGGATAGATCGTTGGTAAGCCCGTGACCTTGTCGTCGACTTGGGCCGCCGCGTCCTCCTTCGCTTGGTGGGATTTCCCGGGCGTCGGTGCTGCCTCCTCAAGCGTGCTTTGCAGGCATAACTTTGCTTGGCCGCTCTTGAGAGTCGCTTCGATGCCGCACAGGAAGTCCATTCCCAGAATCACGTCAACCAGAATGACGGGCAGTACCAGCATTGGTACTGTCGTCTCTCTCTCCCAGCTGGATCCTCACCGCAAGGCTCGGGTCACGGATCGTGATGATCCCTCCGCCAGCTTGATCCGGATTATTGCCGTTCGCTCGTTCTCCGGTGTACTCAACCTGGCTGCCATACGCTCGCTGACGATGCTGCGTGTGGCTCCCGTGTCGATCGTGGCGTCCGTTGATACTCCCTCGATCCGTACATTCGCGATGACACGTCCACTACCGCTCCTCAGAGGTGCTGCTACAGGGAACTGCCAGTGCCCGCACGAAGCGACGCCACATTATTATTTAAATATCTCTATGTCCAACATACCCAGCAGTAGTTTTTTGAAATCAAGGCAGAAGCATAGGCAAAGGCAAGAGCGTAGGCAGAACATGCGAACCAAGGCACATAGCACAGGAAAACCCTAGACACTCGGCACCCATGCTCTGTAACGGTGCCTCGGTACCCAGAGCTCGCGTACAGTCGAAACACTTACACTAGCAACGGTACCTCGGTGACCAGAGCTCGCGAACAGTCAAATCACTTGCACTAGGAACGGTACCTCGGTACCCAGAGCTCGCGCATAGTCGAACACTTGCACTAGCAACGGTACCTCGGTACCCAGAGCTCGCGCATTTGGGCAGGCAGTCGAACACTTGCACAAGTAACGGTGCCTCGGTACCAGAGCTTGTGCACAGACAGCGCACGACGGCATCGCGACCAATTTTTGGGCAGCGGCGCCAGACAGACAGCGAAGCTAAGCCAGCAGCGATGCCCAGCCAGCAGCGACACTCAGCGACGCTAAGCGGGCAGCGACGCTAGACAAGCACCGGCGCCGGACATGCAGAAAATGCGAACGGCTCCGTAGAGGCAGCAAAGCGCGAGCGGAGCCGCAGCAGCCAGCCGAGATCGGCCGAAGGCAGCGGCGACAGGCAAGCAGCGGCGACAGGCAAGCAGCGGCGACATGTACGCAGCAGCGGCGACATGTTCGCAGCAGCGAAAACGAGAGCTGCGAAATTAGGCCAAGGGCAATTGATCGCGAGCAGCCAACGAAGCCGGTAGCAAGAATTCTCCCGCGGAGAATAAAAGAAATATATAAAGTGAAAAGTTTAAAGTGCCAGCCAAGGACTATTTTAGAAAAAAGTATGAATTCTGTCGCAGGAAGTTCAAGGTGAGCCATAATAGAATAAGTATCGAAGCAAAACTTGAGCTAGACATAATGGTGCGAGGTAGGCAGGAAGACAGGGACTAGCTAGAATAAGAACTAGTACTAGGCGAACCATGAAATAAAACCACCATGTTATTCAATATTTAAATAAAAACCCAACCCGCGTGATTATTAAAAATATACCCAGTGTTACATTCTTTCCCCCCGAGAGCATTGTGGAAAAGTGTCGTGTACGTGTGTGCCGGTGTGAATGTGTATGTGCAGAAATCGCGCCTTCTGGTATGCCGATGCTCCGCTGATCAGTAAGCGACTTCTGTACACATGCACAGTTCGTGTCGTGAGTGAACGTCAGTTGACGAGTGGGTGTGTGAGCGTGTGCTCTAACAAGTGCGGCGTGGTAGAATACACTACCGAGCGACTTGTGGGAGTACAGGCGCAGATACCTGCGGTCACGGTCGTTCTGCACGGCCAACGGCCGCTCGTGAGTTGTGTCGTGAGCGAAGCGCCAGTTGGCAAGCGAGTGCGTGAGCGTGTACTCTAACGAGTTTGCGGTGTGGTGCAATACACCACGGAGCGACTTGTGGGAGTACAGGCGCAGATACCTGCGATCACGGTCGTTCTGCACGGCCAACGGCCGCTCGTGAGTTGTGTCGTGAGCGAAGCGCCAGTTGGCAAGCGGGTGTGAGCGGGTACTCTAACGAGTTTGCAGTGTGGTGCAATACACCACTGAGCGGGTCGTGGGGGTACAGGCGAGAACACCTGCGGTCACGGGCGTTCTGGACGACACACGATCGACCGTGAGAGGCGTCGTGAGTGGGCGATAGCTTGCGAGCGAGGCGCGTGGACGTGCTCTCTCTCTAGTTGCGGATGGTGGAATGCACCAACGAGCGACTCGGAGAGTGCAAGCGAAAGTACCCGCGGCCACGTTATCACGTTTATCCCTCACGGTATGTCGCCAGCTAGGCACGCTAGACACGTGACACGTGCACGTGAGTTTCCAAAGGAACCGCGTGGTGGTAGAGTTCACTACCACGTGGTAAACGGGCACACGCACGTGACGTGGGCCACTTATATCGCCAATACCCTGTACATACCCCAGTAAGGTATGATCTGCTAGTAGCCTCTCTTGCTAAAGTCGTAGTAGTCCTAGTGTTTGCGGGTACACTGATTTGTGCAACCGCCTTACTTTCGTAGTTTTTATTTTGCTTGAAAGCAAGGATTTAAGTTTATTAAATTTAATTGTGCCGCTGCACTTTTTACATGTTCTTTGAGAAGAGACTGTGGTTCAACTGAACTGAGTTAGATTTGACAGCTGCTAACATAAGACTTAACAGGTGCTTAGCATAAATTTAACAGATGCTTAGAACATAGATTTGGACAGCTGATTCTAATCGTATGGCAACTTTGAGCAATTAGATAAAGCAGTGATCTGCCGCCAACATACTCCCCCATTGGAAGGTTTAACTTTCAATCGATTTGGTCTTGATTGGCAGCACTGCTATCTTGGCGATGGCTCTCTTTGTTAATCCTGTGGCTGTGCGTATGACTGCTACTCTGACTGCGCCGTCGTCTCCAGCTATTGTGCTTTCAATTCGCCCGAGAGGCCACTTGAGCGGAGGCGCGTTTTCTTCCTTCAACAGCACGATGTCTCCAGGATGAATGTTTGGCTTGCGAGAGTTCCATTTGCTGCGCTCCTGTAGAGCAGAGAGGTACGAGATACTCCATTTCTGCCAAAAGGTCTGCTGCATGTGGCAAACACGCTGCCAGCGACTGAGGCGATCCATGTTGAGGTGTGTCACGCTCGGCTCATCGATGTTCGCATTTGCTTTGCCCCAAAGAAAGTGACCAGGTGTGAGAATGTCTAGGTCGTTTGGATTCTCTGAAATGGAACATAGAGGCCTTGAGTTCAACATAGCTGAGATTTGACAGATGAGCGTGCGAAGCTCATGAAATGTGAGAGTTGAGTTGCCAACGATGCGGTAGAAATGGTACTTCGCTGCTTTGACAGCAGCTTCCCATAATCCGCCAAAATGCGGAGATCGTGGTGGAATGAAGTGCCAATTAATTCCGAGGGCGAGGGCGCCATTGACAATTTGCTGGCGCTGAGGTTCGCTGAGGAAAAGATCCTTGAGCTCCGCTAGCTCGTTTCGAGCGCCGACAAAATTTGTTGCGTTGTCCGTCCAAATGTCTCGTGGCTTCCCTCGAAGACTGACGAAACGTTTAAGAGCAGCGATGAATGAAGGTGTCGACAGGTCCTCCACGAGCTCTAGATGGCATGCTTTTGTTGAGAAGCAAATGAATATTGCTATGTAGCATTTTGTGGCCGCACGATTTCTCACTTCTGATTTTGAGAAGAAGGGCCCGCAAAAGTCTATTCCGGTTACATAAAATGTAGGGCTGGGTGTTACGCGGTCCGCTGGTAGTGGAGCCATTACTTGCTGCAGTGTGTTAGGTCGAGCGCGAAAGCAACGAATGCATTTGTTAACAACACTAGAGACAGCTTTGATTCCTCCTATGGGCCAGTAGCGTTGCCTTATGTTTGCAAGTAGCCATTGCCGACCAGGGTGAAGAAATTGAATGTGGTAATGCACGATGATTGACTGCGTCTCAGAATGCTGTTTTGGCAATATGATTGGATGCTTGGCTTCATACGCCAAGTATGAGTTCTGCAGCCTTCCTCCAACTCGCATAAGTCATGAATGGTTGCAAAGATTTCAGCAAACTTCTTCCAGGCAGCGACTTGCTCTCTCTGAGTGCTTTGTAGTCCTCGACGAAATGATTCTTCTGGATGCTTCGAATCATGAGATGAGTACCCGATTTCATTTTCTGCAGTGTGATAGAGCCCTTTTGCTTTGGGGAGACCCTTGTCACGAATCGATGTACATACGCAAATATTCGATGCAACTTTGCAAAGGAGTTGTGAAACTTGCAATCAGTTGCGATGTCTTTGTGTGACATAGAAATGAGGACTCTGCTTCGTCGCTCTGGAAGTTCCACTGATGGGACTACCGTTCTCGGCCATTTTGACGTGGGAAGGCGCAAAAAGGATGGTCCATAATGCCATAGTTGCGAGTTGATTAGTTCAAGTGGTGTGCATCCTCGCGATAGGATATCAGCTGGGTTCAGTTGTGAAGTGACATGATGCCATGTCATGCCTCTCGTAAGGTCCTGAATTTGCGTTACACGATTTGCCACAAACACATTGTAGTTGGAAGGAGAGTCGCGCATCCATGCTAACGCTACTGTTGAATCTGTCCAGCAATGATATTCACATTTGAATGAAATATCCTTTGCGACGTTTGATATGAGTTCCGATAGGATGAGTGCAGAAGAAAGTTCAAGTTTAGGAATTGTTAATGTTTTTAACGGAGCTACTCTCGACTTTGAGCACAGCAAATGCGTTGAGTAGTCTCCATCGATTTCAGATCTCACGTAGATACATGCTCCATACGCTGATATACTGGCATCGCAGAAACCGTGGATTTCATATTTTCCTGCAGGTGCCATGACGAAACGTGGAAACTTGAGGCTGCGAACAAAGGATAACTGCGATGTTATTTCCGTCCATGCTGAATGAAGATGCTGTGAGAGGCTCTCATCCCAGTCGATGTGTTCCTTCCAGAGTGCTTGCATGAACACTTTCATCCTTGTGATGATAGGCGAGATGAGTCCCAGTGGGTCGTAGAATTTTGCTAGTGTCGATAATACGCTGCGCTTTGTAGTGGGTCCGTTAGAGATAATGTCAGTGAAGTTGAAAAGAAGAAAGTCAGATGCGGGGTCCCAGGCTAAGCCGAGCGCCTTGGTAATACTCGTGCCATCGTGAAACTGCATAAGCTTTTCGCAATCAGTTTCGGCTTCACCCTCAAGAGCGGCAGGCTCATTCGAGCACCATTTCCTTATTGGAAATAATCCTCTGGCGAGTAGCTGCTTGACTTGCTGTCGAATTTCCTTCGCTTCTTTAATGGAGTCACCACCTGAGATCAAGTCGTCCACGTAGAAATCTTTTCGAACGATCCTTGCGGCAAGCGGAAATGACGGTTCCTCATCGTAGGTGAGCTGATGCATGGCGCGAATTGCGAGAAATGCTGCAGGCTTTGTTCCGTACGTAACTGTATTCAGGGTATATACGTTAATTGGTTTGTCGGGATTGTTGCGCCACAGAATGCATTGCAGATGTTGATCTTGTGGTGAAATACGCACGCAACGATACATTTTTGAAATATCTCCACACATAGCAACCTTGAAGAAACGAAATCTGATCAGTATGTTGAAAAGTTTAGATTGAATTGATGGGCCAGCGAATAAAAGGTCATTAAGAGATGCGCCACTTGTAGTTTTTGCTGATCCGTCAAAAACTACGCGCAACTTTGTGGACGTGCTGTCCGGTTTTTCTACACAGTGGTGAGGCAAATAAAAACGAGGTCCGTCATGATGACTGGAGGCTAATGACATGTGTCCTAGGTCGATGTATTCCTGAAGAAATGCTGAATACTGCTCTTTCAGCTGTCGATTCCTCTGAAGCCTAGACTCGAGTGACTTGAAGCGCCTCAAGGCACGATAAAATGAGTCTCCAAGGGTGTCCAGATCCTCCTTTGCTGGTAAGCGCACTGAGTATTGTCCAGTCTCCAGACGCGTGTAGCTTTTCAGGAACAAGTTTTCACAAATCATGTCTTCCTCCGTGGCTGTTGATGTGGAGCCATAGCAACTGTCAATTTCCCAAAATCGTCTGACTATATCAGTCAGGTTGCCACCCTCTGGAGATTCCTTGCGTACGGCTGCTAACGCATGATGCTTGATGGGCTGAGATAATGCTCCGGAAACGATACATCCAAGCCTTGTTTTTTGGCTATGTGAGTCTGTCCAACGCAAAGTAATTCGAAGAACAGGCCAGCACCAAGTAATACGTCGACTCGCTGCGATTTGTAGAACGATGGATCGGCGAGTGCTATGTTCTTCGGGATATTCCAGTTGGTTATGTCGATTCCGGTATGAGGGTGGTAGTCCGTGATCGTCCGTGTGACAACGGCCGAGAATGCTGCGCTGTATTTCCGATCAAGCGATTGAGCAGCGAGATCGACTGCTACGTTTGACGACAGAGAAGCTTCACCTATTCCGGAAATTGAAACTGCTGATTTTCGTGTGACCAGCTGCAATTGGTTGGCCAGTCTACTAGTCACGAAATTTAATTGTGATGCTGAGTCGAGCAAGGCACGACATGGTATAAAAGTGCCTGCTCTGTTTTTAATGTATATGATGGCTGTGGGCAACAATACGTAATCAGCTGACTGCGTTTTTGTGTTTTCAGGAGCATGGTTTGAGCCAGTTGTGATTAGCGTTTGCTGCCGCTCAATTGTTCCATGCTGAGCATTGGGAGCGGTTGACGTCGAGGGAATTTGGCCTGTATGCAGCAGGGTGTGATGCTTCTGCTGGCAGTGTCTGCAATGTCCAGCTCGACATTGCTGTAAGGCATGACCTTTACGAAGGCAGTTAAAGCATAGATGCATTCGCTTAGCTTCATTATAGCGCAGAGACGGAGATAGGTTGGCAAAACGAGGACATTTAGGCAGGAAGTGATCCTTTGAGTCGCATAAATGGCATGCTTTTGCGTTGCTGGTAGAGGCTACAAGTGAATTTCCACCATTTTTCTTGTGCGCAACCTGTAAACTGGCTGATTGCAGTATAGCACCTTCCATGTTCTCCAGCTTGCGACATCTGCGCTCGATAAAGGACGCCATATTGGACCATTTCGGGATCTTCTCAGATTCCAGAGACTCTTCCCATTTCTCCTGCGAGTTTGCGTCTAGCTTGCGACTTATAATGTTAATAAGTAGGCCATCTGCGATTTGCTCACTTGTTGCTATTGTACCGAGAGCTCGAAGATGAGCGTTTACGTTATCGCTAAGAGCACGTAGGCTCTGTGCAGATCCCTTTTCAACAACTTGCAACCCGAAAATCGAGCGTATGTGACCCTGAAATTGAAGCAACTTATTATCAAAGCGTCTTATAAGAAGTTCCATTGCCTTTTCGTAATTTTCTTCAGAGGGCTCCAATGACTTGATGGTGTCAATTGCAGAACCGCTCAGGCAAGAACGCAGATGCTGTAGCTTTTCAATCTTACTCAGATCCTCGTTGCTACCAACAACTGTGTTGAACATCGCATAGAACTCGGGCCAATCTTCATATTTTCCATTAAATGTTGCCAGTTGCATCTCCGGTAGTCGAGACCTGCGAGTGCAAGTTTGGTTCACATGGTCGTTGAATCTGGGAATTGTCGTTGAGTTGAGCACAGTGTGACGAGCCTTGAGTGCATCCAATTGACGAGTGAGCCTTGACTTAACTTTCCAATAAATTTCGGCGAATTCAGTGCGCGTATTCAACGCCAGCTCTGAGAAGTCAAGTTTCTCAAGCGCGGTCTGAGCCTCCACGAATTCGGCCTGCATCTGGTTTACGGAGTCGATTCTCACGGATAAATCACTTTCATCAAGATTTTCAATTTCGTCAGTTTTGAAGAACTCGAGCATAGAGGTCATGTGACGTTTCACTTGAGAGCATTTTGCGCGATAAAAGTCAATAGAACTTGGTTCGGCCATTCTAGTTAGTGTTCACTGTAACGAACCAAAGCAGAACGCGCGCGAAACGGTTTATTTTCCGTTTCTTTTTGTCACCAAGAAACCGTAAGAAAACGAAGGAGGTAAGAACAACTAATGTTCGTTGTATATAAGAACAGTTTGAAACGGTTAAATGCACTTGCCCTATGTATATATGTATGTAGGTGATAGGGCAATGCTTTCGTGTGCGAAGTTCACTTATTGAGGGCCAAATTGTTTGCGAGTGTGTAATAATATTTGTATTAAAACAGCTTAGAAATGAGAATATTAATCGACAATATTCTGCGGAATAACAATTGTACGGCGCGCGCTCAAAAGTTGCGAAAAGACGTATGCACGTATGTATGTATGCACGAAAGCGATACCGAAAAATGTTTGTGTGTATGTACGTATGTACGCGAACGAAAGCGAGATCAAAAAAATGCGGCGGCAGCGATTGCGCGAATAAATTACGATTGTGCTACTAAAAGGTTTAGAACCACATGTAATTTTTATAATAAATCACGTCGGGGTCACCAATGTTTGCGGGTACACTGATTTGTGCAACCGCCTTACTTTCGTAGTTTTTATTTTGCTTGAAAGCAAGGATTTAAGTTTATTAAATTTAATTGTGCCGCTGCACTTTTTACATGTTCTTTGAGAAGAGACTGTGGTTCAACTGAACTGAGTTAGATTTGACAGCTGCTAACATAAGACTTAACAGGTGCTTAGCATAAATTTAACAGATGCTTAGAACATAGATTTGGACAGCTGATTCTAATCGTATGGCAACTTTGAGCAATTAGATAAAGCAGTGATCTGCCGCCAACACCTAGTATTTATAAATTTTCTGTAAAGACCCTGGCGGGACTGAGATATGTACCCCAGCCTGAGAAAAACATCCTTACATACTATTAAATTGCAATCATGATCAGTGCAAATAATGTTGGTACATATAATTGAAAAACAAGTGGGTAGGGCTACAGTCGAACGCCCGACAGTAGGATACCCTTCTCCCAATTTTTAAAATCCGTTACAAACGTGAAACCACACTCATGATTTCAAACAGAAATTTTGCACAAATACTTCTACTACATATAGCTTTCTCGCTCACTCTCACACAGCGACGCACGTTAAGAGTGACGTCGACGTCGGCGTCAACTACTGAAAGCAGCGCGCAGGCTGCTGCTCGTACATTTGTACTGAAAACGTTAACTTGAATAACTTCTGTGTTATTGGTCCGATCGGATTGTTATTTGGGGGATATATTTATATGACATTTAGCATTATACATACCAAATCAGAACTTTCTAAGTTTAATACTTTGCTTAATAATCGTAAATTACCGATTTGCAGGGGCGGTGTGCGTGGCATCAAACATTTGAAATAAACTTTATCTGCCTATTATTTATAGGAACTTCCATACCAAATTTGGTGTCTCTAGCTTTTTTTATAGCTGAGATCTGTTGTCTCATACAGACGGAGAGACGGACAGACAGACAGACGGACAGACAGACATGGCTAAATCGACTCGGCTAGTGATACCGAGTAAGAATGTATATACTTTATGGGGTCTGCCACGCCTCCTTATGCCTGTTACATACATTGCACAAAGTTAGTATACCCTTTTTTGACCATTTTCAATGGTCGAAGGGTATAAAAATCAGACAAAACACGTGGTCACATGGCACTACTATTTCTTTAATATCTTCCATATTTATCGTCCAATCTTACTGACGTTTTCACGAAACGTCCGCAAGATGGTACTTATTACGTATATTAAAAACTGTTGCTGTAGAGCTAATATTGCAACTATAGTCAACTTTTTAAATAACATAAACTTGATAAGCGTGCAGTTATAACACATATTGTCACAAAATTTGGTAGCTCTAGCTCTTATAATAGCTGAGATCCAGGTGTTCACACGGACAGACGACAGACAGATGGATAGACGGACATGGCTATATCGACTCGGCTGTTGATACTGATCAAGAATATTTATACTTTATGGGGTCGGAGATGTCTCCTTCTGCCTGTTACATACATTTTCGGTTTGAACAAAGTTATAATACCCTTCTACTCTATGAGTAGCGGGTATAAAAACAAAAAAAAATTTATGCCCCTGAGGGGATTCGAACCGTGGACCTCAAAAAGCTTGTAATATGCAGTTTGCAACTATAACAACTCCGCCATTAGCACATTATTATTTGGACCGGCAAAGTTGCATTATGAGACCATTCAGCTTGTCGTTCAGGACAAAAACTAATACCAACTCACTTCCCATAAAATTCTTTTTAATCAAATGCATTTAATACTAAACTTAAAATATTTTAAGTGCTTGAAAATAAGTAATATCAGAAAAAACCCACTTGTATCCAGTAGGATTCAAACCCGTAACCTTTCGCTTCACAGCCAATGACCACATCCACTCAGCCACTGCATCTTTTTTGCATATACTACAAAATTGCAATCATGATCAGTGCAAATAATGTTGGTAAACATAATTGAACAAAATTCTTGCCGCCGGAGTTGAAACTGCATATCTTGTATAAATAACATAATAAGCAAGTCGGTAAGGTTACAGTCGAGCGCGCTAGACAGTAAGATACCCTTCTCCCAAATTTCTATATCCGTTATGAACGTGTAACTACTCTGATAATTTCAAACAGAAATTCTGTTCAAATACTTCTCTACATATAGATTACACGCTCGCACTCACACAGCGACTCCCGTTTAAAGTAAAGCGACTCGATGCAAAGTCGACGTCGACCTTAAATGCTCGTAGCTGCGCGCAGGCTACTTGTACATTTGTATTGAAAACGTTGACTTGAATAACTCCAGTGTTATAAGTCCGATCAGATTGTAATATGGAGGACATGTTCATATTACATTAGACTTTATACCTACCAAAGCAGAACTTTGTAAATTTAATACTTTGCTTAATAATCGTAAATTACCGATTTGCGGGGCAGTGGGCGTGACATCAAACATTTGAAATAAACTTTATCTGCCTATAATATGTATATAGGAACCTCCATACCAAATTTTGTGTCTCTAGCCTTTTTAATAGCTGAGATCTGTTTTCTTGTACAGGCTGACAGACGGTCAGACGGACAGACGGACAGACAGACGGACATGGCTCAATCGACTCGGCTAGTGATCCTGAGCAAGAATATAAATTATATTGATCTCCTATTCGGTGTGCAGGGGGTCTTCCCGCTTCGGTAGAGGTACGCCTTTGACTCTGAATTTAGGTTGCTTGGAGGGCTCAGATCACACACAGCCTTGAACAAGGTTATTTTTACGGCTATGTACCGGAGTTGAGCTGTAGTTTATTAAGCAGCTTTGTAAGAACTAAAACTAGGAAGTACAAAGAGATGTATTGAGGCTCCAAGCTAGAGTCGGCAAGCCGACTCAGCATAAACGATAACGCAGCCTCTTGCAATATTTTCAAGTGTCAGGTTACTGTCGCCGACCGAACGGCCGGGGCGCTGAACTCATACGTCAGCGGAATTTACTTGGAGCGACAATGTGAAGTTGTTTATGTTTCTAACGCAAGATTTATGTGTTAACTACCCCCCCCACACTCGTCCCTGTTGTATGGGGATGACTGTCATAAATACCAGCGTTTAAAAAACTGCTGTAAGTTTCATTTCACATGATTTTGCTTTTGCTTCTGGTTCTGAAAAATCAGAAGTCGCAGTCAAAGCATAAGTAAAAATCACACAGCGACAAATATCAAAAATCAGCAGCAGTCGCCGTTTTTCGTTTTTTCGCTTTCTGCTTTGCTGTTGCTTTTCATCGTAGACGTTCGTCGCACCTGGAGCTACCGACGACTTTCGGAAGTCGTCGGCAGTCGCTGTAGCATAAGTCGGCGCATCCGACTGTTTGCTGCTTTTGATTTTCGTTGCTATTGCTGCTGACCAACAGCCGCAGCAGCTGAAGTCGGCGCATTCGACTGTTTGCTGCTTCTGATTTTCGTTGCTATTGCTGCTGACCAACAGTCGCAGCAGCTGAAATCGGTGCTTTCGACTGTTTGCTGCTTCTGATTTTTGTTGCTATCGGTGCTTTCGACTGTTTGCTGCTTCTGATTTTCGATGCTATCGGTGCTTTCGACTGTTTGCTGCTTCTGATTTTCGTTGCCGAGCAGCATAAGGCGACAGACGCATGAGGCGACAAATTTTGGAAGTCATCCGCAGCGACTGCAGCCGTCGCAGCGTGTATTTCCTCATATTAATTTTAGTTTTAAAACGTTTGCTGCTTGATTCACACGTACACTCACTTGCATATTTCTGCTAACCATGGCACCAAGTGAAGTTTGGAAATATTTTGAAAATAAGGCAGTCGAGGGCTTAGCTATATGTAATATATGCAAAAGCTCTCTCAAAAATAATCGAATATCAAATTTAAAAGCAAATTTACAAAAACAACACAAAATTGATGTTAAAGTGATAAGTTTAGAAAACCTAGAAACTTCATTAACTAGTTCTTCTTCTAAAATAATAAGAAAAAAAAAAAATAAAAATTGAAGTAAATAAAAAACAACTAATAAGATCATATATAGGATTGGTAACCGAAGATAGCATTCCCTTTAATGTTCTAAATTCACAAAATATGAGAAACATACTTGATCCAATTTGTGAAGGTCTAAAAACAGCAGAAGGAAAAATGATGAAATTAAACGCAGTAAACTGTAAAAATACATTGGAAATAGTGGCAAATAATATAAGAACACATATAACAGCTGAACTTAAAAACACGTTATTATCTTTGAAAATAGACAGTGCAACGCGAATGTCAAGAAATATTTTTGGAATAAGTGCACAGTATATAATTTCATCTCAAATAAAATCTATTATATTAGGAATGATTGAGTTGAAAGGTGCAGGATCAAGTGGAGCCAAAAATCTTGCAACCGAAGTGATCAAAGTGCTTAATAAATATAATATAAATTTAAATCAAATCGTATCCATTACTTCTGACAACGGGGCAAATATGCTTAAGGCAACTAACATTTTGTCATTTGTGTCTGAACAAAATAATGAAGAGGACGATTACGAGTGCACCAACGACGATTATTTAGATAAAATAGAGTTAATTGAAAAAATTCCCAAAGTATTAATAGGAAATATTGAAGTTTGCCGTTGTGCTGCACACACAGCACAGCTGGTTGCCCTCAATGTAAATATGACTAAATATATTAGAAAACCATCGAATGGATACCGCGAAATATTTGAGCTCAAAAAATTAAAAGTGCCACAATTAGACTGTCCAACAAGATCCACGTACATAATGTTAAAAAACTTGTTGGAAGCGAAAGATATTTTAAGTAAAATTGAGTCACTTAAAAACAGAACGAATGAAGAGAATGTTGATGTAGATGCTTCGTTTTGGGATTTTATTGAAACATATTGTAATGTTTTTAGTCCCTTGCAAAAATCTATACAAAGATTCCAAGAGGAGCAACTACATTATAGTAATTTTTACGCACAATGGCTTAAACTAAAAATATTGACCGAAAAAAAAGTCAATGATTCAAGTCACAATTTATCAAAAACTATTGGAAATAAAATTTTAAATTCAATAGAAACACGAACAAAAACATTGTTAAATAATAAATTTGTTGTTTCATGCTTGGATCCCCGCTTTCAACATATATTGTCTCCGCAACAAAAAACCGACGCAATAAATCATTTAAAATCAATTTGGGACAGACTATATAGTCTGAACCCTACTGGCAATATGTGTTCAACTCCCAACTCTAGCTTCAATCAAATAGACAACTTTTTTTATGACGAGGAAGACGAAATGTTAGAGGCCTATTTATCGCAAGGCGTTCAATCAACAGTAAATAGTTCAATAGACGTGTACACAAAAATTGAAAATCTACAACTTGCATATCAAAGATTTGACATAGACGTGCTATCTTACTGGAAAGGAAAGCAGTATACGGACCAGGAGTTATACGCAGTTAGTAACGTTTGTTATGCCGTACCGCCAACCCAGGTAAATAAAAATGGCATAAATAATTTAGGTTCCTTCTTAGATAGTTTCTTATTTTATAACAGGTGTCGGTTGAACGAGCATTCTCCACTCTGAGGCTGGTGCTTACCGACTACCGCAATCGATTAAGCCAGGATGTTCTTGAGAACATATTGCTAGTCAAATTAAATCCCACCTTTTTGGACATGGCCATTGATACTTTGCCACTTTTTGAAAATGAAGAACTTACTCTTAGTGGTTTATAAAATAAGTAAAATAATAGTTATAACAGAAAGCAATGAAAATTTATTTATGTATCATTTATCATAATTCATCATACTATTATGTTTTTATTTTTGCTAATTTTTTTAAAATTGATTAGTTGTATTATTTTATAAGCATTATACAAAAAGAAAGTCAAAAAAATAAAAAAGTACAAGAAGTACGCTATAAGTAATTTCCAAAAAATTTAATCATTCGTAATTTGTCGCCTCATGCGTCTGTCGCCTTATGCTGCTCGGCAACGAAAATCAGAAGCAGCAAACAGTCGAAAGCACCGATAGCAACAAAAATCAGAAGCAGCAAACAGTCGAAAGCACCGATTTCAGCTGCTGCGACTGTTGGTCAGCAGCAATAGCAACGAAAATCAGAAGCAGCAAACAGTCGAATGCGCCGACTTCAGCTGCTGCGGCTGTTGGTCAGCAGCAATAGCAACGAAAATCAAAAGCAGCAAACAGTCGGATGCGCCGACTTATGCTGCAGCGACTGCCGACGACTTCCGAAAGTCGTCGGTAGCTCCAGGTGCGACGAACGTCTACGATGAAAAGCAACAGCAAAGCAGAAAGCAAAAAAACGAAAAACGGCGACTGCTGCTGATTTTTGATATTTGTCGCTGCGTGATTTTTACTTATGCTTTGACTGCGACTTCTGATTTTTGAGAAGCAGAAGCAGAAGCAATTTTTCACTTTCTGATATCGCTCGCAGCAGAAGCAGTGAAAAGCAAAAATATTGCAACTTTTGCTAATTCGACTGCTGCTTTTCAAACACTGATAAATACTTCTAATTAAGGTAGAGGCTTGAAACTATGCACAAAATTTGTATTTATTTATAGAAGGATAATGTATTAAAATCAGACGGATCGGACCACTATATCATATATCTGTCATATGATCGATCGGTTGTGATAACAAAAATAATAGATAAAAACATAAAGTGGAAGACTTTTCGTTTGCAACTTTAGAAAAGGAGCGTGATACGCCCAAGTATGTAATTTGGTACAAAAAATAATAAAAACAAAACAAAAACTTAAGAATTTATATTTATTTATTGACATTTATTAAAATTTAATCTAATAAATGTGTGCCATCAAACAGATTATATGCTGATTTTAATAATATAGTCTTTTTTGTGCAAGGCAGTTTTCTTTGGCCAATAAGAAATGGATCTGAGCTCTGAAACAATCCATTTATTAAGTCCGTGTTTGTAGCAATGCGTGACATCCTCTGAGTGTTCTGCCTTCTAAACATTTTAATGTCCTTATTTTTTGATTCTGCAGCTTCTTCAGATAACTCGCCGATTGGCAAAAGTGCATAATTTATTACATCTGGAGCATGAACCAACACCTTGTGAAGTGAGGTAGGAAGATAGTACCAGGGATATACGAGGGTCGTTTGATAAGTCCGTGACTTTTTGAATAAAATATATTTTTTTCGTCAAAGAAGCGTTTTATTTCTCAACATAATCTCCTTTTAGCCCTATTCATTTAGTCCAGCGTTTTTCCAATTTTTTTATTCCTTCCAAATAATAGGTTTTCTCAAGGCCCTCAAAATAGTCGTTTGTTTCTGTGATGACCTCTTCATTTGACCCGAATCTCTTACCGCCGAGCCATTTCTTCATGTTTGGAAACAAAAAATAGTCACAGGGGGCTAAATCTGGAGAATATGCTGGATGGGGTAGCAGTTCGTAGCCCAATTTATGAAAT
The DNA here is from genome assembly GCA_018904105.1 of Zaprionus tsacasi. Taxonomy (NCBI): domain Eukaryota; kingdom Metazoa; phylum Arthropoda; class Insecta; order Diptera; family Drosophilidae; genus Zaprionus; species Zaprionus tsacasi. The sequence goes on along the minus strand of JAEIFR010000608.1, from coordinate 138,715 downwards.
TTTGCCATGCTGACTACACACGTGTGCACCCGTGCATTGTCCTGATGGAACAGCACTTTTTTTTCGCCAAATGCGGTCGTTTCTGCTTCAAATCAATATCGAATCTGTCCAAAAGCTCTGAATAATATTCGCCGGTGATCGTTTTACCCTTTTCAAGGTAATCGATGTGAATGATACCTTGTGCATCCCAAAAAACTGTGGCCATGACCTTGTTGGCCGACAGACCCACCTTGGCCTTCTTTGGTGCACGTTCACCCGGAGAAACCCACTGTCTTGATTGTTCTTTGGTCTCTGGTGTGGTGTGGTGGATCCATGTTTCGTCTACGGTAACGAAACGGCGCAAAAATTCGTTTGGATTGCGGTTGAACATCGCCAAACACTCCTTTGAAATGGTCACACGGTTGCGCTTATGGTCGTGTGTGAGCAATCGCGGCACCCATCGCGCGGAAAGCTTTTTCATGTCCAAATATTCATGTAAAATGTGATGTACCCGTTCAGTTGAGATGCCTACAGCCTCAGCTACCTCACGCACTTTCATTCTCCGATCATCCAATATCATTCCATGGATTTTGTCGACGATTTCTGGCATGACGACCTCTTTTGGGCGACCTGAACGTTCGGCATCACTTGTACTGGTACGACCACAACGGAACTCAGTAAACCATTTCTTAACCATTGAAATTGATGGTGCAGAGTCCCCATAATATTTATCAAGTCTTTCCTTGGTTTCGGTGATGGATTTTTTACGCAAAAATAATGCTTAATTAGCACACGAAATTCACTTTTTTCCATTTTCGTTAAAATTCACGAGATCGTCTGCTTTCAATGCCTATAAAACGCAAACCAAAAAACGCAGCTTTCTCAAAATTTTACAGTCAGCTGTTAATCGATAACTGCTGACAGGAGCAGTGTTGTATTTAGAGCAGGTGCGCGGCAAATACAAAAAGTCACGGACTTATCAGACGACCCTCGTAGCTTGATAAGCTCTTTGGCAGTGTCAAGTGTAAAATCTCCAAATTTGTTTACGTTGATCATGTAACCAGATGCCATACATTGTAGCAATGTTGAACACCGGACTATAACATTTTCATTGCTTCCCGTAATTTTGGCTGACATTTTCGGGTTATTGAATAATGCTCTAGCCGTATTGCCATCATTTGAAGTGCCACTTCCTCAAATTCTGGGCATGTCCATCAAAAGACCCTCTTTTTTTGAAATATTTCTCTTCGTTTAGATTTAACTGAGTAGTTTCTTTTTATACCCTTCGACCATTGAAAATGGTCAAAAAAGGGTATACTAACTTTGTGCAATGTATGTAACAGGCATTAGGAGGCGTGGCAGACCCCACAAAGTATATATATTCTTGCTCAGGATCACTAGCCGAGTCGATTGAGACATGTCCGTCTGTCTGTCCGTCCGTCCGTCTGTCCTGCTGCCCGTCTGTTTGTTTGAGACAACGGAGCTGAGCTATTAAAAGAGGTAGAGACACCAAATTTGGCATGGAGGTTCCCATAATTCCCAAGCAGACAGAGTTTATTTCAAATGTTTGATGCCACGCCCACCGCCCCCGCAAATCGGTAATTTACGATTATTAAGCAAAGTATTAAACTTAGAAAGTTCTGCTTTGGTATGCCATATGAACATATCCCCCACATTACAATCCGATCGGACCAATAACACAGAAGTTATTCAAGTCAACGTTTTCAGTACAAATGTACGAGCAGCAGCCTGCGCGCTGCTTTTAGTAGTTGACGCCGACGTCGACGTCACTCTTAACGTGCGTCGCTGTGTGAGTGTGAGCGAGAAAGCTATATGTAGTAGAAGTATTTGTGCAAAATTTCTGTTTGAAATTATGAGTGTGGTTACACGTTTGTAACGGATTTTAAAAATTGGGAGAAGGGTATCTTACTGTCGAGCGCTCGACAGTAGACATATCCACTTGTTTAAACTGAAATCTCAATGGTCGGCAGTAACGTGTCGATGAAGGCCGCGGATTCTTCCAAATTATCTGGCTGTGCTTAGGATCACCTGCTATTGTTAAAAGTTGCAATGGCACGTATGATGTCACAAAAAGGCTGGAATCGTTCATTTCGTTATTGATGACTTTTTGCTTATATTGTGAATATCTAGTGCTGCCGTCAAATCCCCATTTTCCAATTAAAACTAAGTTGTCAACGAAATCATCTGCAAGACGGCCAAGAACATCATGCTGAAGTTTTATAATCCGCGAGGCCGTGTGATCATGCAAGCTATGCAGCTCGACTTCAGCTTGTGATACACTCACACTAATTTTGTCAGGGTAGCTGGATGCTTTCGCTTTAAGCAATAGGTTGTAGCATGGTAAAAAAATTGAATGACAATTTCGAATTTATAAACTTTTCTATTAACCCATATTGATGTTTGCTCATTTTTGCTTCTATGAGCAGTGCTAAGACCTTATCGACGACAGCTTTGCTACACATTCTCTTTTTTTGATTGTTAGAAGATCGTAAAGCAGATGCAGTAGATTCATCACATTTTGACAGCGCAGCAATTCTTCGTCGCTTTGTCCATTTTGATGAATCAAAAAAATCACCTTTCGGACGTCCACGCTTGGCGCTTTCACCCGTTTTTTGAGGTCTACGCTCGGTGCGTTCCATTGAAATAGATTCTGTTGCCTTCAACCAATCTGATTTATATTGAAGAACGTTAGCTTGTTTTCGTTTGTATTGAATCCAAAATGCTGCAATTTTTTTACAAATGTACCCAACACACTTTGTAAGCCCACTCATCTCGGGAACAAAGCCAATATTTTCAATACAGCTTTGCACATGATCCAAAGCCTTCTGTAGTTTTTCAGCATTGGTGCCTTTTTCTGTGCACCAGCAATCAAAAATATATAATCGTGCAAAGACACAGCGATAAGAGTCACCTTTTAAAACCAAATTAAAATAAAGGATAAATAATTGTAACTTTAACTCAATAGGAACACAAAACACGAAAGACAAAAACACACACAGCCACTTTGCAAGGGAAATTTAATCTTGAAAAAAAAACGGCGTTAGTACATTGTAGATTACGAATATATCTGAAATTTCGGCAGCTAACTTCAACTTTCTTTTATGTTGGCTTTAGCCAATGTGATTGTGAGGATTAGGTTTCATATTTGATTTATTAAAATTCTATTTCTTGCTAACAGTGTTTCATACAAATGCGGAGTATCTACTACGTCATTCTTTTTCGCTTTAATTATTTCATTTACTGCGTCAGTTAGTTTGTTGATCTTTTCTTGCGTTTCCGAGTTGATAACTATTTGCTTATTGCTTGCATCGATTAGTTGCGATTCGGACCACCTCACCTTCTCAAAGTCAGACGCATCTGGTGTGCCTGCTATGACCTTCAGTGCTGAGCCTTAAAGGAAGTCTAAGCTTCTAGCGATTCTAGTGGTGTATTTGAATAACGGACAAGTAAACTCCTAATGTGATCTATATTACTGGTTGTCCTTATGGACCACCCTCCCTCTAATAAGAACAGACGTTCCTAGGTCTGCTTGTATCTTTTCCTCCGTACAAAGTTGTGTCAGTTTGTTGCCTAACCTCTTGTTATTCTTGACGAACACCTTTTCGCCTACTTCGAATATTCGGTTCTGCCTGTTTGCATTACACCTATCAAGCACAGCTTGCTGTGCTTTTTGGATTTTTTCCTGTATATTCTGTCTAAATTCGGGGATGCGGCGTGTATAACATCCAACGGTTTTTGGTTGGTGACCGAGTGAATTGATCTGTTATACTCTACAGTGGCTCTCATAATAAGCTCCACTGTGTCGCTGGCTTTTTTGTCCATTCTTAGGCTTCTGGCTATATCTGCCAGCGTGCTATGAAATCTTTCTACTTGACCGTTGGAAACGCTGTGCAATGGTGGTGCATTAACAATGTCTATATCGTAGCTATTTTTGAGCAGCGATACTATTGTTTCAGAATTAAATGCTGCCTCGTTGTCGCAGAATATTGTCTTCGTCTTTGGGAATAAATTGACCAATTGAATGATAGGTATCTTTAGTTCTACGATTGTTCGGGACGAGACCGGTTGTACTACAGCAAATTTCGAAAATTTGTCTACGCAGGTAAGGAAAAATTTTTTGTCGGTGGAGAAAATATCAATATGCAGCATTTCGCCAGCATATGATGGAATGGGTGAGACTCCAAGCTTTTGTTTTTGCGGATGCCTATCATATTTTGATTTGGTCCATACTTTGCAATTGGTCACCACTTCACTTGCTAAGTTATTCATTTTAGGAAAATAGTAGTCACGAAGGACTTGTTTAACGTTTTCCTGTGCGGCTCTGTGCGCACGGTTGTGTTCTGTTGTGATAATTTCTATTTGCTCGTTTCTGTCAGTAATGTCTAACACGTACGTTTTGCAATGCCACAGCTTGGTGACTGGGAAATTTAAGACAAGTTCGTGTTGAAAGCTAGCAAGTGTTGGGAAATCGCAATGAATTGCGTTAACTGCATCTGGGATGATGAGTGGTTTTAATATTTCGAAGAGGGAATTTTTATTTACGAAATTAATGATGTGGCGAATTTTCTTGACGAAGAGTATCATTTTTCTCTGCAATGGTTTGTCGGTTGTCTCAACCGTGTAGGTTAGTGAGGTCTCACTATGAATTGTTGCAACGTCTGATGGGGGTTCGTTTTGTGTAGCATTAATGACTTGCCTGGACAAGGCATCAGCTACAAAGTTTTCCTTACCAGGTTTATAGAACACTTTGGCGTTATGTTCGTCAATGAATGCTTTCCACCTTTTAATTTTTGCATTCGTGTTTCTGTCAGAGACCGCGAAGGTAAGAGGCTGATGGTCAGTGAATATATTTATTTCTTTTGTTCCATATAAATAATTTTGTAACCTACCTAAAGCCCAGACTATAGCTAATAACTCTCTTTCATTCGTAGCGTAATGAGTTTCACTATCTTTCAACGCTCTGGAAATCATAGTTATCGGTCTACCTCCTTGAGACAAAACAGCACCAATGCCGTCCATGGATGCGTCAGTTGTCAGATCAAATGGCGTTTTGAAATTTGGGTACATGAGGATTACATCTTCTGATGCTAGAATATTCCTCAATGTCTCGAAGGCATTGCGCTGAGTTTCATTAAACTCAACTGTGATTTTTTTGGACATATGTTTGCTCACGGAGCCGTTTTCTCCTTTGAGAATGTTGGTCAACGGTCTTGCTATTGCTGCAAAATCTTTGATGAAGTTTCTGTAGTAATTAGCCAATCCAAGAAATGATCGCAAACTGAATAAGTTTTTGGGTTCGGGAAAATTCTGTATGGCTTTAACCTTTTCAGGGTCAGTTGTGGCCCCGTTTTTGGTTACTACGAAGCCTAGAAATTCGACGCTTTCTTTAAAAAATTGGGTATTTTCCTGAGCCACAAGCATGTTGGCACTACACAAACATTCCAATACCGTGTCTATGTGGCGAACATGTTCAGCTTCGTTAGTGGAATAAATTATTACATCGTCAGTGTTCACATAAAAAAATTTCCCTATATGTTCTCTGAGGACATCATCGATGGCCCTCTGAAAAATGCTTCCAGCGTTTTTGAATCCGAAGGGTAGTCGGCAGAATTCATACTTTCCACCATTGACTGAGAACGAGGTCTTTTCTCGGTTATGTTCTGCCAGATAAATCTGGTGGTAACCCGATTTTAAATCTAAGGTCGTGAAAAATTTTGCTTGTCCTAGATTCGCTAAATCATAGGAATACTCGGCATTGGGTATCGATCTGCTATAGTGCGCTCGTTTAGCTTCCTAAAGTCGATAACTAACCGCTTATTTTTGTTGCCGTTAGCGTCGAATCCTTTCTTATCGACAACCCAGGACGGGCTGTTGTATGGAGACCTGGACGGCCTGATTATACCATTATCTAGCAATTGCCTGATTTCGCTATTTACAAAATCTGAAACTCCCATAGGATGCGGGTATAGCTTTGAATATACCGGCTCATTATCTATGGTTCGTATGGTGGCAATGACAGAGGTGTTAAAGGGTAGCGCCTCGTTAGAGTTCGAAAATGCCTTTATCCTCTTCAACATCATAGCCTTGAATTTCTTTTTGACGATGCTCGGTACTACAATATCGTTAACATCTGTGAAATTTACGCTTTCACAAGTGTGGTATTGTAACTGCTCAGATTTGTCCTGATAGCTGAGCTTGTTCTCTGGTAAATCTAATGCTACTCCTGCTCGCGCTAGCAAGTCGAAGCCTATAATGGCATCAAATGAAGTGAGAGTGTCTAACATAAAAAATGGGGAAACCTGACCAAATACTTTCATAAGGCATTTCGTCGTTATTTCGCTCGAACCGTGTATCGAGCTTACGGTGAAAGGGTTTTCGACAGGAACTACGCCATTTAATTCCTTTAAAGGCTTGACGTAATTTTTTGCCGCCCCTGTGTCTAACATATAAGTATTTTTATTGTCCTCCCACCCAACTGCCGCTTGATGAATGGCAGCCGGGAGCGTTCCCTAAAAAATTGACAGAATCGCTTTCGAAACCTGCCTCACTATCTTCTTCAGTTTGTGTTACAGCGGCCTCTGCCACGTCTGCGTAACTGGGGTCCTGCTCTTGAGAGGCATTCTGAACAATGTTATTGAACCGTTGGCGTCTTTGGCCTGTGGCTCTATCGGAAGTATTTGACCTTTTTTGTGCTTGCTCTACTTCCTCTTGGGGTTTTCCGTAATAAGTACGCTGTCTAAATCTGGAAGAGGAGTTCTGGCTTTTGATTTGTTTCCTCCCTTTTATTTTTCTCCTGGAAATTGTTACTATTGTTGGTCTGTGGTTTTCTAGTGTAATGTGGATTTTGTTGTTGTCCACGTTCGGGCTTATTGTATTTTCCCTGTTTTGAATTTTGTGGGTATCTTCTATTCTCTTCCCTTGCTTGATCCCTTTCTGCCATAGCCCTGGCATATGTAGCAGAAAATATGCTTCGTTCTATGCTTGCTTCAGCTTCTCTGGCTAGAGCCAAAGCTGATGGCAAGTCCCTCGGCTGTACCGGAAAAACTACTGCTTTGATGGATTTCCTCATACCCGAAATAAACGCGTGTAGCGCGTCTGATCTAACTTCTTCGTTGAGCAGTGTGGCTTGCTCGTTTTCGTGGGTCATGACTATTTTGTTTGTGACAAGTGTTAACTTTTTCTCAACCTCGTCATAATAGTCCATTAGGCTCAAGTCGCCTTGTCTAACCATTTCTAGTCCTTGCGTTAACAACCGTAGTGATGTTTTGTCGGCATAAGAGCAATCTAATCTAGCTATTATAGCATCGAAATTAAGCACTGTATTATGTGATACCAGAACGGCTCTTGCAGCCCCTCTAATTTTGTTCCTAATTATGGTTACTGCTTGATAGTGAGCGCAGCTACCATTAAAAGGTTTGAATAACTCGTAAGCATCGCAGGCTGATTGCCTCCATGCTACGTACTCGTCAGAGCCCCCCTCGAATTCGGGAACGGACTTGATTATATCTAAAGGGATGTCGCATCTGACATCTGGCTAAACAACAATTCGCTTGAAGCTCTCCACTTGAGGAGCTTGGACGCGCAAACTGTTCAGTTCGATTGTCACTACGTTCAGCTGTGACTGAAACCTCTCTTTTTGCTGGGCCAAAGCTTGGCTAACAGCGTTCTGTATCAAGACCTGTACTTGGTTCGCGTCCATTATTGCTTGGCTAAGGCTATGGTTTGGCACTTCAGTAAAGTTCTGGTTTGGTACTTGGGTAAAGTTTTGGTTTGGTGCTTGGCTAGAGTACGCCTCTGGGTTTTGGACTTGGGAATCGTTATGGTTCTGTCCATGGCTAATATTGCCCGTCTCCCAGTTGCTGTCTTCGTCGCTGTCACACTCTACTTTTATGTTCCTATAAAAATAAAAGCGGCTCATATGCCTGCTTTTATGTCAACTAGTTAAATTAGTTGTTAATGTTATTTACTATCACGCATGAGCATGAAACACTATGTGGTAATTATTGTAGTTATTTTTCCAATCAAGCCAACTTTTGGCAACTTTTCTTTATATGTTGAAAATTTTTTGAAAACTTTTTGAAAACTTCTTTAATGAACTCACATGGTTTTCTATTTCGTAGATCCTATTGCGTTGGGCGCCAAATATATTAATCTCCTATTCGGTATCCAGGGGGTCTTCCTTCTGCAGTAGAGGTACGCCTTTGACACTGAATTTAGGTTGATTATGTTGGAGGGCTTGACTTCGCCCCCTAAGTTATATTGCTAGCCTTGTGGCGTAGCAATGTAGTGTAATTAAGAACAAGGTTATTTTTACGGCTATGTGCCGGAGTTGAGCTGTAGTTTATTGAGCAGCTTTGTAAGAACTAAAACTAGGAAGTACAAAGAGATGTATTGTGGCTCCAAGCTAGAGTCGGCAAGCCGACTCAGCATAAACGATAACGCAGCCACTTGCAATATTTTCAAGTGTCAGGTTACCGTTGCCGACCGAACGGCCGGGGCGCTAAACTCATACGTCAGTGGAATTTACTTGGAGCGACAATGTGCAGTTGTTTGTGTTTCGTACGCAAGACTTATGTGTTAACTTGTATATAAGTGGCGTCACGTGGCTTGCAGTCAGTTACGGTGAAATTGATCGAGTGTGTGTTCGAACTTGTGTGGTCGGTGGGATGCTACCATTTCGGCTGTGATGAAACACGTGTTTTAGAACTACATAGTACTAATTCGACCATGTGTGATCGAGTTTGGATGTTAGAACTGAAACTGTCTGCAACTGCCATCAGACAATGCCAGTACACTTACAACTTAGTACATAAAAAAAAGAGTAAGATGGGATATGTTGGACTGCGCTGCTGATCGCTTGGACTGTAGGTATTGTGTATACAAAACTTGCATGCCGCTTTGAGCACGTGTTCAATGTATAACCTATCTGGAGACGCAATAAGGCGGTTGCAATAAGGCAACATTCAAAACAAATGAAAACACGTCGCAACTTGTTAGAGCACACGCTCACGCACCCACTCGTCAACTGACGTTCACTCACGACACTAACTGTGCGTGTCTACAGAATTCGCTTACTGGTCAGCGGAGCACCGGCATACCAGAAAGCGCGATTCTGCAAGTTCACACTCACCCCGCACACACGTTCACACTGGGTATATTTTGAATAATCACGCGGGTTGGGTTTTCATTTAAATATTTAACACGATTTAGTTCCATGGTTCATTGTTTCCTAGCACTAGTTCTTATCCTAGTTAGTCCCTGCCTTCCTGCCTACTTCGTACCATCACGTTTGGCTCTAGCTTTGCTTCGATTTTTATATTTTATTACAGCTCACCTCGATCCTCCTGCGACAGGATTCATCCTTCTCAATTAGGCGCTCCTTGGCTGGCACTTTATAAAAACTTTTCACTTTTATTTTTCTATTCCGCGGGAGAATTTTGCTGCCGGCTTCGTTGGCTGCTCACGATCAATTACCCTTGGCCTAATTTCCCAACTCGCGTTTCGCTGCTGCTTACATGTCGCTGCGGCTTGCCTGTCGCCGCTGCCTTCGGCCGATCTTGCTGGCTGCTGCGGATGTACTCGCATTTCGATTCTTACACGGCGCCGTTCGCATTTCTGCATGTCTGGCGTCGCTGTTTGGCTAGCGCTGCTGCCTGCTATGCGTCGCTACTGGCTTAGCGTCGCTGCTGGCTTAGCGTCGCTGCTGGCTTAGCGTCGCTGCCTGTCTAGCGCCGCTGCCTGTCTGGCGCCGCTGCCAAAAATTGGTCGCGATGCCGTCGCGTGCTGTCTGTGCACAAGCTCTGGGTGCCCAAGCACCGTTACGTGTGCAAGTGTTCGATTGCCTGACCAAATGCGCGAGCCCTGGGAACCGAGGTACCGTTACTAGTGCAAGTGTGCGACTGTGCGCTTGCTCTGGGTACCGAGGCACCGTTACTAGGCAAGTGTTCGACTGTGCGTTAGTTCTGGGTACAGAGGCACCGTTACTAAACATGCCGAGTGTCTGGGGTTTTCCTGCGTTATGTGCCTTGGTTCGCATGTTCTGCTTAAGCTCTTGCCTTTGCCTATGCTTCTGCCTCAATTCAAGAAACTACTGCTGGGTATGTTGGACCTAAATATATCTATTTTATTTTAAGAATGAATTTAAATAATAATGTGGCGTCGCTTCGTGCGGCGTCACAAGAGATAGACATATACCATCGCCGACTCTTTTGTAAACCTTTTCAATGTGTATAATACTTAGTACATTATTTTGATAAAACTCGCAGGGTTCAGCTGGCATTTGCAAAAAAATGTAATTATTTACGACATCACATTAGAAACCTCAAAAATAACTGTATTTATCCACTATTTAATAGATGTAATTTTACATATAAACCTTCCTCTTGAAAAACTCTATCTATTAAAAAAAAACCGCAACAAAATCCGTTGCGTAGTTTCAAAGATTTAAGCATACAAAGGGACATAGGTACAGAGAAAGGGACTTTGTTTTATACTATGTAGTGACGCCAAGGAATTGTCGACGTAAAATTTGTATTAAAAATACCACATTTCTTTTATTTTTAAAATTCACGTTGTAAAATACAGCAAACTCCTGGTTCTTTAATTATAACGAAATAACCTTAATGAAGTAATACACTTGAATATTTAGAATGTTAGGTCAGTTAGTTAGTTAAAGATTACAGAATGAACTTCGCTTAAACTTTTCAGTTGTTTCCGGTATTGATGACCGATGGAGGAGAAGAAATGACTAAACATTAGGTAGCCACAAGGGATCTTCTAATATATTGTTGCAACTGGCTATCATGGAAGGGATGGGATCAGGCATATCCAGGTATAGGAGAGAGCCAAAAAGGAGGACGTAAATTCTGTTGTTGTGTGGCTGTCTGATATGCCACTTCTAGTTTTTTGGTTCCTCAGATCCTATTTAGTTGTCTGGCGATATATCATGCTAATTTCTTTTATTTGTATTTATATTATTGTTGTTGGCGCTCCACGCTAAGAACGTCCGGTTCAGAAACCTGATACTTCTTGTTCGAAGTTATGCTTCACGCTGCCAGAAATGCTGAGTGAACATTGTTTTGAATCATGTAACCTCTTCAGTTTTAGTACAACATTGAAAATGGTCAAAAAAGGGTATACTAACTTTGTGCAAATGTATGTAAAATGCATAAGGAGTCGTGGCAGACCCCATAAAGTATGTATACTGTTGCTCAGGATCACTAGCCGAGTCGATTGAGCCATGTCCATCTGTCTGTCCGTCTGTCTGTTTGAGACAACAGATGTCAGCTATTAAAAAAGCTAGAGACACCAATTTGGTATGTAGGTTCCTATATATTCTGTGCAGAACAAGTTTATGTTAAATGTTTGATGCCACGCCCAGCGCCCCCGCAAATCGGTAATTTACGATTATTAAGCAAAGTATTTAACTTATAAAGTTATGCTTTGGTATGTATAAAGCTGAATGCCATATGAACATATTATCCATTACAATCCGATCGGACTTATAACACAGAAGTTATTCAAGTCAACGTTTTCAACACAAATGTACGAGCAGCAGCCTCTTAGAGCTGCTACTAGCAGTTGACGTCGACGTCGACGTTGCCTCGTGTCGCTTAACTCTTTACGCGCGTTGCTGTGTGAGTGTGAGCGAGTAAGTTATATGTAGTAAAAGTATATGTGCAGAATTTCAGTTTGAAATGATGAGTGTGGATACACGTTTGTAACGGACGTTAAAAATTGGAAGAAGGGTATCCTACTGTCGAGTGCTCGACTGTAGCCTTACCGGTTTGTTAAAATTATGAGTGTGGTTACACGTTTGAAACTAGCTTTGTAAATTGGGCGATAGGTATGTTGCAGTCATGCTAGGTCGACTTAAACCTTACCATTTTGTCTTTTAATGTTACTAAGAACTGAGGAGGTGGACATTTAGTGTGCCAGGAACTCGTTCATAACAACTATCGGCTTGGTTTTGCATGGACATATTGCTGTATCGATATAGCTGCATCGATATAGCTGCATCGAAATAGCTGCATCGATAAGCATCCCTAATGCAGAACACTTTGCAATAAAGCTTCCTCTTTTGAATTGGATCACCGAGCTGAACAGTCGTGTCAGAGAAAAAACAACATCTAAACTAATTTAAATAAATATCATATATATCATATACACATTACATATACACATTGTGACCTCCCACCGTCTCGACCTAAGGCAATTTGGTAATTGGCGCAGCCGGCTCGTACTTCACATTCATTGGAAGGAGGGAATCAAGAAGTAAGCGAACAAAGAAATTAAAATATAAATTGTGCATATTACTTACATACAAACATGTAAAACAAGGAATATATATGTACGTATGTGTGTAATTCAAATGTACAATGTATTTAAGTGGTACAAGAAGAGTAGGGCATATACACATGTAAATATATGAAATAAGAGAAATTCATTAAAAAAAAAAGGGATATAATACAAAAAATTAATGTGTAAGTTATATTAATCTCCTATTCGGTATCCAGAGGGTCTTCCTTCTGCAGTAGAGGTACGCCTTTGACACTGAATTTAGGTTGATTATGTTGGAGGGCTTGACTTCGCCCCCTTAGTTATATTGCTAGCCTTGTGGCGTAGCAATGTAGTGTAATTAAGAACAAGGTTATTTTTACGGCTATGTGCCGGAGTTGAGCTGTAGTTTATTGAGCAGCTTTGTAAGAACTAAAACTAGGAAGTACAAAGATATGTATTGTGGCTCCAAGCTAGAGTCGGCAAGCTGACTCAGCATAAACGATAACGCAGCCACTTGCAATATTTTCAAGTGTCAGGTTACCGTTGCCGACCGAACGCCCGGGGCGCTGAACTCATACGTCAGCGGAATTTACTTGGAGCGACAATGTGCAGTTGTTTTCTTCGCCTAATTCGAATATTCGGTTCTGCCTGTTTGCATTACACCTATCAAGCACAGCTTGCTGTGCTTTTTGGATTTTTTCCTGTATATTTTGTCTAAATTCGGGGGATGCGGCGTGTATAACATCCAACGGTTTTTGGTTGGTGACCGAGTGAATTGATCTGTTATACTGTACAGTGGCTCTCATAATAAGCTCCACTGTGTCGCTGGCTTTTTTGTCCATTCTTAGGCTTCTGGCTATATCTGCCAGCGTGCTATGAAATCTTTCTACTTGACCGTTGGAAACGCTGTGCAATTGTGGTACATTAACAATGTCTATATCGTAGCTATTTTTGAGCAGCGATACTATTGTTTCAGAAGTGAATGCTGCTCGTTGTCGCAGAATATTGTCTTTCGGAATAAATTGACCAATTGAATGATAGGTAGCTTTAGTTCTACGATTGTTCAGGACGAGACCGGTTGTACTACAGCAAATTTCGAAAATTTGTCTACGCAGGTAAGGAACAATTTTTTGTCGGTGGCATTTCGTCAGCATATGATGGAATGGTTGAGACTCCAAGCTTTTGTTTCTGCGGATGCCTATCATATTTTGATTTGGTGCATACTTTGCAATTGGTGACCACTTCACTTGCTAAGTTATTCATTTCAGTCACGAAGGACTTGTTTAACGTTTTCCTGTGCGGCTCTGTGCGCACGGTTGTGTTCTGCTGTGATAGTTTCTATTTGCTCGTTTCTGTCAGTAATGTCTAACACGTACGTTTTGCAATGCCACAGCTTGGTGACTGGGAAATTTAACACAAGTTCGTGTTGAAAGCTAGCAAGTGTTGGGAAATCGCAATGAATTGCGTTAACTGCATCTGGGATGATGAGTGGTTTTAATATGTCGAACAGAGAATTTTTATTTACGAAATTAATGATGTGGCGAATTTTCTTGCCGAAGAGTATCATTTTTCTCTGCAGTGGGAAGAGTGCCTCTTCCAGGACAATTTGGTTTTTAAAACAGTTCAATGGTTTGTCGGTTGTCTCAACCGTGTAGGTTAGTGAGGTCTCACTATGAATTGTTGCAACGTCTGATGGGGGTTCGTTTTGTGTAGCATTAATGACTTGCCTGGACAAGGCATCAGCTACAAAGTTTTCCTTACCAAGTTTATAGAACACTTTGGCGTTATGTTCGTCAATGAATGCTTTCCACCTTTTAATTTTTGCATTCGTGTTTCTGTCAGAGACCGCGAAGGTAAGAGGCTGATGGTCAGTGAATATATTTATTTTTTTTGTTCCATATAAATAATTTTGTAACCTACCTAAAGCCCAGACTATAGCTAATAACTCTCTTTCATTCGTAGCGTAATGAGTTTCACTATCTTTCAACGCTCTGGAAATCACAGTTATCGGTCTACCTCCTTGAGACAAAACAGCACCAATGCCGTCCATGGATGCGTCAGTTGTCAGATCAAATGGCGTTTTAAAATTTGGGTACATGAGGATTACATCTTCTAATGCTAGAATATTCCTCAATGTCTCGAAGGCATTGAGCTGAGTTTCATTAAACTCAACTGGGATTTTTTTGGACATATGTTTGCTCACGGAGCCGTTTTCTCCTTTGAGAATGTTGGTCAACGGTCTTGCTATTGCTGCAAAATCTTTGATGAAGTTTCTGTAGTAATTAGCCAATCCAAGAAATGATCGCAAACTGAATAAGTTTTTGGGTTCGGGAAAATTCTGTATGGCTTTAACCTTTTCAGGGTCAGTTGTGGCCCTGTTTTTGGTTACTACGAAGCCTAGAAATTCGACGCTTTCTTTGAAAAATTGGGTCTTTTCTTGAGCCACAAGCATGTTGGCACTACACAAACATTCTAATACCGTGTCTATGTGGCGAACATGTTCAGCTTCGTTAGTGGAATAAATTATTACATCGTCGATGTACACATAACAAAATTTCCCTATATGTTCTCTGAGGACATCATCGATGGCCCTCTGAAAAATGCTTCCAGCGTTTTTGAGTCCGAAGGGTAGTCGGCAGAATTCATACTTTCCACCATTGACTAAGAACGAGGTCTTTTCTCGGTCATGTTCTGCCAGATAAATCTGGTGGTAACCCGATTTTAAATCTAAGGTCGTGAAAAATTTTGCTTGTCCTAGATTCGCTAAAATCATAGGAATACTCGGCATTGGGTATCGATCTGCTATAGTGCGCTCGTTTAGCTTCCTAAAGTCGATAACTAACCGCTTATTTTTGTTGCCGTTAGCGTCGAATCCTTTCTTATCGACAACCCAGGACGGGCTGTTGTATGGAGACCTGGACGGCCTGATTATACCATTATTTAGCAATTGCCTGATTTCGCTATTTACAAAATCTGAAACTCCCATAGGATGCGGGTATAGCTTTGAATATACCGGCTCATTATCTATGGTTCGTATGGTGGCAATGACAGAGGTGTTAAAGGGTAGCGCCTCGTTAGAGGTCGAAAATGCCTTTATCCTCTTCAACATCATAGCTTTGAATTTCTTTTTGACGATGCTCGGTACTACAATATCGTTAACATCTGTGAAATTTACGCTTTCACAAGTGTGGTATTGTAACTGCTCAGATTTGTCCTGATAGCTGAGCTTGTTCTCTTGTAAATCTAATGCTACTCCTGCTCGCGCTAGCAAGTCGAAGCCTATAAGCCTATAGCCTTTCATAAGGCATTTCGTCGTTATTTCGCTCGAACCGTGTATCGAGCTTACGGTGAAAGGGTTTTCGACAGGAACTACGCCATTTAATTCCTTTAAAGGCTTGACGTAATTTTTTGCCGCCCCTGTGTCTAACATATAAGTATTTTTATTGTCCTCCCACCCAACTGCCGCTTGATGAATGGCAGCCGGGAGCGTTCCCTAAAAAATTGACAGAATCGCTTTCGAAACCTGCCTCACTATCTTCTTCAGTTTGTGTTACAGCGGCCTCTGCCACGTCTGCGTAACTGGGGTCCTGCTCTTGAGAGGCATTCTGAACAATGTTATTGAACCGTTGGCGTCTTTGGCCTGTGGCTCTATCGGAAGTATTTGACCTTTTTTGTGCTTGCTCTACTTCCTCTTGGGGTTTTCCGTAATAAGTACGCTGCCTAAATCTGGAAGAGGAGTCGACCTCCATTGGTTCTGGCTTTTGATTTGTTTCCTCCCTTTTATTTTTCTCCTGGGAATTGTTACTATTGTTGGTCTGTGGTTTTCTAGTGTAATGTGGATTTTGTTGTTGTCCACGTTCGGGCTTATTGTATTTTCCCTGTTTTGAATTTTGTGGGTATCTTCTATTCTCTTCCCTTGCTTGATCCCTTTCTGCCATAGTCCTGGCATATGTAGCAGAAAATATGCTTTGTTCTATGCTTGCTTCAGCTTCTCTGGCTAGAGCCAAAGCTGATGGCAAGTCCCTCGGCTGTGCCGGAAAATCTACTGCTTAAAAGGATTTCCTCATACCCGAAATAAACGCGTGTAGCGCGTCTGATCCAACTTTTCGTTGAGTAGTGTGGCTTGCTCGTTTTCGTGGGTCATGACTATTTTGTTTGTGACAAGTGTTAACTTTTTCTCAACCTCGTCATAATAGTCCATTAGGCTCAAGTCGCCTTGTCTGACCATTTCTAGTCCTTGCTTTAACAACCGTAGTGATGTCTTGTCGGCATAAGAGCAATCTAATCTAGCTATTATAGCGTCGAAATTAAGCACTGTATTATGTGATACCAGAACGGCTCTTGCAGCCCCTCTGATTTTGTTCCTAATTATGGTTACTGCTTGGAAGTGAGCGCAGCTACCATTAAAAGGTTTGAATAACTCGTAAGCATCGCAGGCTGATTGCCTCCATGCTACGTACTCGTCAGAGCCCCCCTCGAATTCGGGAACGGACTTGATTAGGGATGTCGCATCTGACATCTGGCTAAACAACAATTCGCTTGAACCTTTCCACTTGAGGAGCTTGGACGCGTAAACTGTTCAGTTCGATTGTCACTACGTTCAGCTGTGACTGAAACCTCCCTTCTTGCTGGGCCAAAGCTTGGCTAACAGCGTTCTGTATCAAGGCCTGTACTTGGTTCGCGTCCATAATTGCTTGGCTAAGGCTATGGTTTGGCACTTCAGTAAAGTTCTGGTTTGGTACTTGGGTAAAGTTTTGGTTTGGTGCTTGGCTAGAGTACGCCTCTGGGTTTGGACTTGGGAATCGTTATGGTTCTGTCCGTGGCTTATATTGCCCGTCTCCCAGTTGCTGTCTTCGTCGCTGTCACACTCTACTTTTATGTTCCTATAAAAATCAAAGCGGCTCATATGCCTGCTTTTATGTCAACTAGTTGAATTAGTTGTTAATGTTATTTACTATCACGCATGAGCATGAAACACTATGTGGTAATTATTGTAATTATTTTTTCAATCAAACCAACTTTTGGCAACTTTTCTTTATATGTTCTTACTTTTTGAAAACTTCTTGAATGAACTTACATGGTTTTCTATTTCGTAGATCCTATTGCGTTGGGCGCCAATTATATTGATCTCCGCCTTTGACACTGAATTTAGGTTGATTATGTTGGAGGGCTTGATTCGCCCCCTTAGTTATATTGCTAGCCTTGTGGCGTTGCAATGAAGTGTATTAAGAACAAGGTTATTTTTACGGCTATGTGCCGGAGTTGAGCTGTAGTTTATTGAGCAGCTTTGTAAGAACTAAAACTAGGAAGTACAAAGAGATGTATTGTGGCTCCAAGCTAGAGTCGGCAAGCCGACTCAGCATAAACGATAACGCAGCCACTTGCAATATTTTCAAGTGTCAGGTTACCGTTTCCGACCGAACAGGATTTGGAGACAATGTGAAGTTGTTTATGTTTCTTACGGAAGACTTATGTGTTAACTTATGTAATCTTTATGTATTCTTCCCCCCTTCCTTTTTTTTTTAATTTTTTTTGAAAAAAATTTATATTCCCTTTTTTGACCCATTTTCAATGGTCGAAGGGTATAAAAAACAGACAAAACACGTGGTCACATGGCACTACTATTTCTTTAATATCTTCCATATTTATCGTCCAATCTTACTGACATTTTCACGAAACGTCCGCAAGATGGTAGTTATAACGTATATTAAAAACTGTTGCTGTAGAGCTAATATTGCATCTGTAGTCAATTTTTTAAATAACATAAACTTGATAAGCGTGCAGTTATAACACATATTTTCAAAAAATTTGGTAGCTCTAGCTCTTATAATAGCTGAAATCCAGCTGTTCACACGGACGGATGACAGACAGACGGTTAGACGGACATGGCTATATCGACTCGGCTGTTGATACTGATCAAGAATATTTATACTTTACATTTTCGGTTTGAACAAAGTTATAATACCCTTCTACTCTATGAGTAGCGGGTACAAAAAAAATAACAACAGATGAAAACACAAAAAAAAATTTGTGACCCTGATGGGATTTGAACCATGGACCTCAAAAAAGATTGTAACATGCAGTTTGCAACTATAACCACTCTGCCATTAGCACATTATTATTTGGACCGGCAAAGTTACATTATGAGACCATTCAGCTTGTCGAACAAGACAAAAACTAATACCAACTCACTTCCATAAAATTCTTTTTAATCAAATGCATTTAATACTAAACTTAAAATATTTAAAATACTTGAAAAAAGTAAATTTCAGAAAACCCACTAGAATTGGACAGAGTAGGCTTCGAACCCGTACCCTTTCGCTTCACAGTCAACCGACCACAGTACATCTGCAACTATAACCGCTCTGCCATTAGCGTATAAGTATTAGAATCGGCAAAGTTGCATTATGAGACCATTCAACTTATCGTACAGGACAAAAACTAATGCCAACTAACCTACCCTTAAAATTCCTTTTAATCAAATGCATTTAATACTAAACTTAAAATATTTTAAGTTCTTGAAAAATAATAGTAATATCCGAAAAAACCCACTTGCATCTAGTAGGATTCGAACCCGTACCCTTTCGCTTCACAGCCAACGACCACATCCACTCAGCCACTGCATCTTCTTTGCATATACGCTCTGCCATTAGCGTATAAGTATTAGAATCGGCAAAGTTGCATTATGAGACCATTCAACTTATCGTACAGGACAAAAACTAATGCCAACTAACCTACCCTTAAAATTCCCTTTAATCAAATGCATTTAATACTAAACTTAAAATATTTTAAGTTCTTGAAAAATAATAGTAATATCCGAAAAAACCCACTTGCATCTAGTAGGATTCGAACCCGTACCCTTTCGCTTCACAGCCAACGACCACATCCACTCAGCCACTGCATCTTCTTTGCATATACTTGTTAGGATGTTTTCTCAGGCTGGGGTACATATCTCAGTCCCGCCAGGGTCTTTACAGAAAATTTATTAATACTAGGACTACTACGACTTTCGCAAGAGAGGCTACTAGCAGATCATACCCTACTGGGGTATGTACAGGGTATAGGCGATATGTAAGGCCCACGTTACGTACGTGTGCACGCTATCCACGTGGTAGTGGTCGATACCACCACGCGGGGAGGCGTTCATCCCAAGTACGCTGCTGGTGTTCCAGGTACTGTGCCACCATGGTCTTCACGGTCCTGTTTACCCTCTCCGTAGGGTTTTGCTGCGGGGTGTACGGCGCGGTGTGCTGCAGAGTCATGCCCAACTGTTTGCAGAACGTGGCGAAAGCTCGGCTAGTGAATTGCGTTTCATTGTCGCAGACTAGCATCTTCGGTACTCCAAACCTGCCCAGAATCCGTTCTCTGAACGAGTGCATCAGGTGTACTGTCGTTGCTTTACGCAAAGGTACCAGCTCTACCCACTTTGAAAAAGCGTCGAAGAACACCAGTAACATGGTATTCCCGAGGGTAGAGCGCGGGAGTGATCCTACGAAGTCGGCACAGTGTACGTCGAATGGTGCATGCACTTGTCGGGTGTGCATCTGTCCCGGGGGTTTTAGTTGGCTGATCTTAAATTTCTGGCAGGTCTATCACTTCCGTACGTAACGCGCAGCGTCCCGGAATAAGCCTGGCCAGAAATATCGCTGTCGAGTCCGATTTAGGGTTTTTCGTACCCCCTGATGACCGGCTGTGGGCTGGTAGTGGCATTCCTGTAGTACCCGTTGGCGTTGTGGTTTTGGCACGCACAACTTCTAAGGTGTGTAATCTTCGTCGTCCGGTCGAAATCCTCCTCTTCCATAGAGCTGGTAGTTCTCCCTCAGGTATTCTGGATACTTCTCGGGCTCCCTCTTAGTCAACTCCAGCATCCGGGTTGTCCACTCACAGGGTGGGCTCTCCTGAGTGACCTGTTGTAGAGTCTCCAAGGGCTGTCTGGACAAAGCGTCGGCTACGATGTTTTGGTTCCCGCGGCGGTAATGCACGTTGAAGCGGCACTGTTGTAGCTCTAACGCCCAGCGCGCAATCCTTCCAGGAGGGTTCTCGATGCTATCTAACCACTTCAACGCCAGGTGGTCCGTGACTACGTCGAACTCGTAACCTTCTAGGTAGCATCGCAGTTTCCTTATCGCCCACACAATGACCAGGCACTCCTTCTCCGTAGTCGAATAACGGCTTTCGGCTACTGAGAGGCGTCGGCTTGCGTATCCGATGACGCGTTCCGTTCCCTGGATTTTTGTGTCAGCACTGCTCCTAGTCCGACGTCGCTCGCATCTGTCT
The DNA here is from genome assembly GCA_018904105.1 of Zaprionus tsacasi. Lineage (NCBI taxonomy): Eukaryota > Metazoa > Arthropoda > Insecta > Diptera > Drosophilidae > Zaprionus > Zaprionus tsacasi. Next base: position 118,159 of record JAEIFR010000608.1, on the reverse strand, counting down.
GGAGTGTGAAGCGCTCAGCGATGTCCGGGCAAGCTAGGACTGGCGCTTGTGTGAGACTCGTCTTTAATGCCTCGAACGCTGGCTGTTGTTCCTCACTCCAAACCCATCGCTGGCCCTTCTTCAACAGCGAAGACATAGGTTGTACCAGGGTGGCGCAGTTAGGCACAAATCTCCGGTACCAGGAAGCGATACCTAAGCATCTCCTTAACTCCATGACAGTCGTTGGCGGCTAAAGTTCCTTTATCACGGCGATCTTGCTGGGATCGGTGTGGATTCCACCTTTGCTGACCTGGTGCCCCAGGTAAATGATACTCTTCTGGAAGAAGCTGCACTTGGCCTTATTCAGGCGCAAGTTCGCGTTCCGAAGCCTCCGGAACACCTCTCGTAGGTTATCCAGATGCTCTTGGAGGGTGCGTCCTACTACGATGATATCGTCGAGGTACGCAAACGCGTGCGGCTGCATGTCTGGTCCGATGACTCCATCCAGAGCGCGAATGGCATCACCTTCCAGTGAAAAAGGCCTCTGCCAGGCACTGTGAACGCGGTGTACTCCTTGCTGCTCCGCGCCATAGGTATTTGCCAATACCCGCTCTTCAAGTCCAGCGAAGATATGTATTTTGCGTCCTTGAGCTTCGCCAGGATGTGGTCCATCCGTGGCAACGGGTAGGCATCCGGAATGGATTTCGCGTTGAGCTGGCGATAATCCACGCACATCCGCATCTCTCCGGTCTTCTTCCCAACAAGAACAATCGGTGCACTGTATGGGCTCCTGGATGGCTCGATCCTACCGTCTCGCAGAAGCTCATCAACTTGCTCGTTGATGATCTTCTGCATGGCCGGATTCTTCGAGTAGTACCTCTGCTTAATGGGGTACTCATACCGCATGGTGACACCCCCATCAATCCGTCAAACTTGGCTAGCTCGGACTGAAAAAAGGTTCCACCTGTTCTTCGCCCGTAGGTAAACTTGTTCCAGGTGCCTCGACGCCCCGCAAGGCGGCGTGGCTGGTCTGAGGCCGTCTCCCACGGCGTCTCCGCTTGGTCGGGCCACTCGCGATGGCCTGATTCTCCGTGTCTGGTTGATGCATTTCTGCTCGTGCTCCTGTTGGTTCCTCTGTTCATCTGTGCTCCGCCGGTACTCGGTGCCTCGCTGTGCCTTCTCCGGTGTCCGGGATTGTCCCTCTCTGTCTCCTTGTCCTTCCTTTTTGTATCAAGCACTGACCCTCGGTGTCTCGTGGTCCTTCTCTCGTGTCCTCTCGTGCTCTGGTCGCCTAAACGGATTCTTCTGCCGTGCGACTGGATAGATCGTTGGTAAGCTCGTGACCTTGTCGTCGACTTGGGCCACCGCGTCCTCCTTCGCTTGGTGGGATTTCCCGGGCGTCGGTGCTGCCTCCTCAAGCGTGCTTTGCAGGCATAACTTTGCTCGGTCGCTCTTGAGAGTCGCTTCGATGCCGCACAGGAAGTCCATTCCCAGAATCACGTCGTCCAGAATGACGGGCAGTACCAGCATTGGTACTGTCGTCTCTCTCTCCCAGCTGGATCCTCACCCGCAAGGCTCGGGTCACGGCTCGTGGTGATCCATCCGCCAGCTTGATCCGGATCAGTGCCGTTCGCTCGTTCTCCGGTGTACTCAGCCTGGCTGCCATACGCTCGCTGACGATGCTGCGTGTGGCTCCCGTGTCGATCGTGGCGTCCGTTGATACTCCCTCGATCCGAACATTCGCGATGACACGTCCACTACCGCTCCTCAGAGGTGCTGCTACAGGGAACTGCCAGTGCCCGCACGAAGCGACGCCACATTATTATTTAAATATCTCTATGTCCAACATACCCAGCAGTAGTTTTTTGAAATCAAGGCAGAAGCATAGGCAAAGGTAAGAGCGTAGGCAGAACATGCGAACCAAGGCACATAGCACAGGAAAACCCTAGACACTCGGCACCCATGCTCTGTAACGGTGCCTCGGTACCCAGAGCTCGCGTACAGTCGAAACACTTACACTAGCAACGGTACCTCGGTGACCAGAGCTCGCGAACAGTCAAATCACTTGCACTAGGAACGGTACCTCGGTACCCAGAGCTCGCGCATAGTCGAACACTTGCACTAGCAACGGTACCTCAGTACCCAGAGCTCGCGCATTTGGGCAGGCAGTCGAACACTTGCACAAGTAACGGTGCCTCGGTGCCAGAGCTTGTGCAGAGACAGCGCGCGACGGCATCGCGACCAATTTTTGGGCAGCGGCGCCAGAAAGACAGCGACGCTAAGCCAGCAGCGACACTCAGCCAGCATCGACGCTAAGCGGGCAGCGACGCTAGACAAGCAGCGGCGCCGGACATGCAGAAAATGCGAACGGCGCCGTAGAGGCAGTAAAGCGCGAGCGGAGCCGCAGCAGCCAGTCGAGATCGGCCGAAGGCAGCGGCGACAGGCAAGCAGAGGCGACATGTACGCAGCAGCGGCGACATGTTCGCAGCAGCGAAAACGAGAGTTGCGAAATTAGGCCAAGGGCAATTGATCGCGAGCAGCCAACGAAGCCGGTAGCAAGAATTCTCCCGCAGAGAATAAAAGAAATATATAAAGTGAAAAGTTTAAAGTGCCAGCCAAGGACTATTTTAGAAAAAAGTATGAATTCTGTCGCAGGAAGTTCAAGGTGAGCCATAATAGAATAAGTATCGAAGCAAAACTTGAGCTAATGGTGCGAGGTAGGCAGGAAGACAGGGACTAGCTAGAATAAGAACTAGTACTAGGCGAACCATGAAATAAAACCACCGTGTTATTCAATATTTAAATGAAAACCCAACCAGCGTGATTATTAAAAATATACCCAGTGTTACATTCTTTCCCCCCGAGAGCATTGTGGAAAAGTCTCGTGTACGTGTGTGCCGTTGTGAATGTGTATGTGCAGAAATCGCGCCTTCTGGTATGCCGGTGCTCCGCTGACCAGTAAGCGACTTCTGTACACGCGCACAGTTCGTGTCGTGAGTGAACGTCAGTTGACGAGTGGGTGTGTGAGCGTGTGCTCTAACAAGTGCGGCGTGGTGGAATACACCACCGAGCGACTTGTGGGAGTACAGGCGCAGACACCTGCGGTCACGGTCGTTCTGCACGGCCAACGGCCGCTCGTGAGTTGTGTCGTGAGCGAAGCGCCAGTTGGAAAGCGAGTGCGTGAGCGTGTACTCTAACGAATTTGCGGGTGTGCTGCAATACACCACGGAGCGACTTGTGGGAGTCCAGGCGAAAGTACCTGCGGTCACGGGCATTTCTGCACAACCAACGGCCAATCGGGAGTCGTGTCACGAGCGAGACGTTAGTTGGCAAGCGGGTGTGAGCGGGTACTCTAACGAGTTTGCAGTGTGGTGCAATACACCACTGAGCGGGTCGTGGGGGTACAGGCGAGAACACCTGCGGTCACGGGCGTTCTGGACGACACACGATCGACCGTGAGAGGCGTCGTGAGTGGGCGATAGCTTGCGAGCGAGGCGCGTGGACGTGCTCTCTCTCTAGTTGCGGATGGTGGAATGCAGCAACGAGCGACTCGGAGAGTGCAAGCGAAAGTACCCGCGGCCACGTTATCACGTTTATCCCTCACGGTATGTCGCCAGCTAGGCACGCTAGACACGTGACACGTGCACATGAGTTTCCAAAGGAACCGCGTGGTGGTAGAGTTCACTACCACGTGGTAAACGGGCACACGCACGTGACGTGGGCCACTTATATCGCCAATACCCTGTACCTCTCTTGCTAAAGTCGTAGTAGTCCTAGTGTTTATAAATTTTCTGTAAAGACCCTGGCGGGACTGAGATATGTACCCCAGCCTGAGAAAAACATCCTTACGTACTATAAAATTAAAGTGGGTAGGGCTACAGTCGAACGCCCGACAGTAGGATACCCTTCTCCCAATTTTTAAAATCCGTTACAAACGTGAAACCACACTCATGATTTCAAACAGAAATTTTGCACAAATACTTCTACTACATATAGCTTTCTCGCTCACTCTCACACAGCGACGCACGTTAAGAGTGACGTCGACGTCGGCGTCAACTACTGAAAGCAGCGCGCAGGCTGCTGCTCGTACATTTGTACAGAAAACGTTGACTTGAATAACTTCTGTGTTATCGGTCCGATCGGATTGTAATTTGGAGAATATGTTCGTATGGCATATAGCTTTATACATACCAAAGCAGAACTTTATAAGTTTAATAGTTTGCTTAATAATCACAAATTATCGATTTGCGGGGTGGTGGGCGTGGCATCAAATATTTGAAATAAACTTTATCTGCCTATTATTTATAGGAACTTCCATACCAAATTTGGTGTCTCTAGCTTTTTTAATAGCTGAGATCTGTTGTCTCATACAGACGGAGAGACGGACAGACAGACAGATGGATAGACGGACATGGCTATATCGACTCGGCTGTTGATACTGATCAAGAATATTTATACTTTATGGGGTCGGAGATGTCTCCTTCTGCCTGTTACATACATTTTCGGTTTGAACAAAGTTATAATACCCTTCTACTCTATGAGTAGCGGGTATAAAAACAAAAAAATGTATGCCCCTGAGGGGATTCGAACCGTGGACCTCAAAAAGCTTGTAATATGCAGTTTGCAACTATAACAACTCCGCCATTAGCACATTATTATTTGGACCGGCAAAGTTGCATTATGAGACCATTCAGCTTGTCGTACAGGACAAAAACTAATAGCAACTCACTTCCCATAAAATTCTTTTTAATCAAATGCATTTAATACTAAACTTAAAATATTTTAAGTGCTTGAAAATAAGTAATATCAGAAAAAACCCACTTGTATCCAGTAGGATTCAAACCCGTAACCGTTCGCTTCACAGCCAATGACCACATCCACTCAGTCACTGCATCTTCTTTGCATATACTATAAAATTGCAATCATGATCAGTGCAAATAATATTGGTAAACATAATTGAACAAAATTCTTGCCGCCGGAGTTGAAACTGCATATCTTGCATAAATAACATAATAAACAAGTCAGTAAGGTTACAGTCGAGCGCGCTCGACAGTAGGATACCCTTCTCCAAAATTTCTATATCCGTTACGAACGTGTAACTACACTGATAATGTCAAACAGAAATTCTGTTCAAATACTTCTCTACATATAGGTTACTCGCTCGCACTCACACAGCGACGCGCGTTAAAAGTTAAGCGACTCGACGCAAAATCGACGTCGACGTCAAATGCTCGTAGCTGCGCGCAGGTTGCTTGTACATTTGTATTGAAAACGTTGACTTGAATAACTCCAGTGTTATTAGTCCGATCAGATTGTAATATGGAGGATATGTTCATATTACATTATACTTTGTACATACCAAAGTAGAACTTTGTAAATTTAATGCTTTGCTTAATAATCGTAAATTACCGATTTGCGGGGCAGTGAGCGTGGCATCAAACATTTGAAATAAACTTTATCTGCCTATTATATGTATATAGGAACCTCCATACCAAATTTCGTGTCTCTAGCCTTTTTAATAGCTGAGATCTATTTTCTTATACAGACTGACAGACGGTCAGACGGACAGACGGACATGGCTCAATCGACTCGGCTAGTGATCCTGAGCAAGAATATAAATTATATTGATCTCCTATTCGGTGTACAGGGGGTCTTCCCGCTTCGGTAGAGGTACGCCTTTGACTCTGAATTTAGGTTGCTTGGAGAGCTCAGATCACACACAGCCTTGAAGCGAAGCAATTTAGTCAGCTTGCAATATTTTCAAGCGTCAGGTTACCGTCGCCGACCGAACGGCCGGGGCGCTGAACTCATACGTCAGCGGAAATTACTTGGAGCGCCAATGTGAAGTTGTTTATGTTTCTAACGCAAGACTTATGTGTTAACTACCACCCCCCCCCCCAACTGGTCCCTGTTGTATGGGGATGACGGTCATAAATACTTCTAGTTAAGGTCGAGGCTTGAAACTATGCACAAAATTTTTATTTATTTATAGAAGGATAATGTATTAAAATCAGACGGATCGGACCACTATATCATATATCTGTCATATGATCGATCGGTTGTGATAACAAAAATAATAGACAACAAGAAAGCAAGGCTACTTTCGGCTTGCCGAAGTTTTCATACCCTTGCAGTCATACAAAATATAGAAAATATTTGGATGCTGCTGGTTTCTGTGGTATTTATTGAACAATTATAACAGTACATTGAATGACCAAACTTATCTTTGGATGTGGTAAGCCCGATAGCTATATCTTGAAATATAACGTAAATCGGCCGATGATAGCTACACGATATATCAGTCCGATCTGGCCCGTTCCGACTAATTTAAAGAGGGCAGAAATAAGAAGCTTGTGAGCCAACTTTTATGAAGATAGCTCAATAACAGGGGGACTAACTTGCGTTGCAGACGGATTGACTGCTTGTTCTGATAATAGCTATAGAATATAAACGTCTGAGATATTTAAATGGGCGGGTTACTGTATAACATTAAAAAGTATGGATAATATGCGGTATTTCCAAAAACAAAACAGGTTTGCATACAAAAACCCTGATTTCAGCCGATTGTTCCTATGGCAACTATATGCTATGGTGGTCCGATTTTGATACAATTTTAACAGCATATTAGCAACGTAATAAGAATAAGATTTGCCAAATCTTGTTGCAATATCTTGAAAAACAACAAAAATCGGCCGATAGTTTCTATGACAGCTATACGATATATCGATCCGATCTGGCTCGTTCCGACTTATTTACAACCTACAGCACTAAGAAGCTTGTATGCTAAGTTTCATGAAGATAGCTCAAAAACTGAGAGACTAGTTTGCGTTGCAACAGACGGACGGACGGACGGACAGACGGACATCCAATTTTGGACTCCTCTTTTTATGCTGATTCAGAATATATATACTTTATAGGGTCGGAGATGTCTCCTAAGGTGCGTTGCAAACTTCTGGCTAAAATTTAAATACCCTCTGCAAGGATATAAAAAAACATAAAGTGGAAGACTTTTCCTTTGCAACTTTAGAAAAGGGGCGTGATACGCCCAAATATGTAATTTGGTTCAAAAAATAATAAAAAAAAAAAAAAAACTAAAGAACTGATATTTATACCCTTCGACCATTGAAAATGGTCAAAAAAGGGTATACTAACTTTGTGAAATGTATGTAACAGGCATAAGGAGGCGTGGCAGACCCCATAAAGTGTATATATTCTTGCTCAGGATCACTAGCCGAGTCGATTGAGCCATGTCCGTCTGTCTCTCCGTCTGTCCGTCTGTCCGGCTGTCCGTCTCTCCGTCTGTATCAGACAACAGATCTCAGCTATTAAAAAAGCTAGAGACACCAAATTTGATAAGGAGGTTCCTATATATAATAGGCAGATAAAGTTTATTTCAAATGTTTGATGCCACGCTCACCGCCCCCGCAAATTGGTAATTTACAATTATTTAGCAAAGTATCTGCTTTGGTATGTGTAATGCTTAATACCATATAAATGTAGTCTCCAAATTACAATCCGATCGGACTAATAACACAGGAGTTATTCAAGTCAACATTTTCAATACAAATGTACGAGCAGCAGCCGTCGCGCTGCTTGGAGTTGACGTCGACATCGACGTTGCGTCTCGCCGCTTTACGCTTTACGCGCGTCGCTGTGTGAGTGCGAGCGAGTAAGCTATATGTAGAGAATTTGTGCAGAATTTCTGTTTGAAATTATCAGTGTAGTTACACGTTTGTAACAGATTTAGAAAATTGGGAGAAGGGAATCCTACTGTCGGGCGTTCGACTGTAGTTATATATTGACATTTATTAAAATTTATTCTAATAAATGTGTGCCATCTAATTGATCATATGCTGATTTTAATAATGTAGTCTTTTTAGTGCAAGGGAGTTTTCTTTGGCCAGTAAGAAATGGATCTGAGCTCAGAAGCAATCTATTTATTAAGTCCGTGTTTGTAGCAATGCGTGACATCCTCTGAGTGTTGTCCCACTAAACATTTTAATCTCCTTATTTTTGATTCTGCAGCTTCTTCAGATAACTCGCCGATTGGCAAAAGTGCATAATTTATTACATCTGGAGCATGAACCAACACTTTGTGAAGTGAGGTAGGAAGATAGTACCAGGGATATAGCTTGATAAGCTCTTTGGCAGTGTCAAGTGTAAAATTTCCAAATGCTCTAGCCGTATTGCCATCATTTGAAGTGCCACTTCCTCCACTTCTGGGCATGTCCATCAAAAGACCCTCTTTTTTTGAAATATTTCTCTTCGTTTAGAGCTAACTGAGTAGTTTCTTTTTTAAACTGAAATCTCAGTGGTCGGCAGTAACGTGTCGATGAAGGCCGCGGATTCTTCCAAATTATCTGGCTGTGCTTAGGATCACCTGCTATTGTTAAAAGTTGCAATGGCACGTATGATGTCACAAAAAGGCTGGAATCGTTCATTTCGTTATTGATGACTTTTTGCTTATATTGTGAATATCTAGTGCTGCCGTCAAGTCCCCATTTTCCAATTAAAACTAAGTTGTCAACGAAATCATCTTCAAGACCGCCGAGAACATCATGGTGAAGTTTTGTAATCCGCGACGCCGAGTGATCAAGCAAGCTATGCAGCTCGACTTCAGCTTATGATAAACTCACACTAATTTTGTCAGGGTAGCTGGATGCTTTCGCTTTAAGCAATCGGTTGTAGCTTGGTAAAAAAATTGATTGACAATTTCGAATGTATAAACTTTTCTATTAGCCCATATTGTTGTTTGCTCATTTTTGCTTCTATGAGCAGTGCTAAGACCTTATCGACGACAGCTTTGGTACACATTCTCTTTTTTTGATTGTTAGAAGATCGTAAAGCAGATGCAGTAGATTCTTCACATTTTGACAGCGCAGCAATTCTTCGTCGCTTTGTCCATTTTGATGAATCAAAAAAATCACCTTTTGGACGTCCACGCTTGGGTCTTTCACCCGTTTTTTGAGGTCTACGCTCGGTGCGTTCCATTGAAATAGATTCTGATGCCTTCAACCAATCTGATTTATATTGAAGAACGTTAGCTTGTTTTCGTTAATATTGAATCCAAAATGCTGCAATTTTTTTACAAATGTACCCAACACACTTTGTAAGCCCACTCATCTCGGGAACAAAGCCAATATTTTCAATACAGCTTTGCACATGATCCAAAGCCTTCTGTAGTATTTCAGCATTGGTGCCTTTTTCTGTGCACCAGCAATCAAAAATATATAATCATGTAAAGACACAGCGATAAGAGTCACCTCTTAAAACCAAATTAAAATAAAGGATAAATAATTGTAATTTTAACTCAATAGGAACACAAAACATGAAAGACAACAAGTGGATATGGCTACAGTCGAACGCCCGACAGTAGGATACCCTTCTCCCAATTTTCTAAATCTGTTACAAACGTGTAACTACACTGATAATTTCAAACAGAAATTCTGCACAAATTCTCTACATATTGCTTACTCGCTCGCACTCACACATCGACGCGCGTAAAGCGTAAAGCGGCGAGACGCAACGTCGATGTCGACGTCAACTCCAAGCAGCGCGCCGGCTGCTGCTCGTACATTTGTATTGAAAATGTTGACTTGAATAACTCCTGTGTTATTAGTCCGATCGGATTGTAATTTGGAGACTACATTTATATGGTTTTAAGCATTACACATACCGAAGCAAAACTTTCTAAGTTTAATACTTTGCTAAATAATCGTAAATTACCAATTTGCGGGGGCGGTGGGCGTGGCATCAAACATTTGAAATAAACTTTATCTGCCTATTATATATAGGAACCTCCATATCAAATTTGGTGTCTCTAGCTTTTTTAATAGCTGAGATCTGTTGACTCATACAGACGGACAGCCGGACAGACGGACAGACAGACGGACATGGCTCAATCGACTCGGCTAGTGATCCTGAGCAAGAATATATATACTTTATGGGGTCTGCCACGCTTCCTTATGCCTGTTACATACATTGCACAAAGTTAGTATACCCTTTTTTCACCATTTTCAATGGTCGAAGGGTATATAAACACACACAAAGCACAACAAGGCACAATAAGGCAAAGCAGCCACTTTGCAAGGGAAATTTAACCTTGAAAAAAAAACGGCGTTAGTACATTGTAGATTACACACATGTCTGCAAATTTCGGCAGCTAACTTCAACTTTCTTTTATGTTGGCTTTAGCCAATGTGATTGTGAGGATTAGGTTTCATATTTGATTTATTAAAATTCTATTTCTTGCTAACAGTGTTTTATACAAATGCGGAGTATCTACTACGTCATTCTTTTTCGCTTTAATTATTTCATTTACTGCGTCAGTTAGTTTGTTGATCTTTTCTTGCGTTTCCGAGTTGATAACTATTTGCTTATTGCTTGCATCGATTAGTTGCGATTCGGACCACCTCACCTTCTCAAATTCATACGCATCTGGTGTGCCTGCTATGACCTTCAGTGCTGAGCCTAGGAAGTCTAAGCTTCTAGCCATTCTATGGTGTATTTGAATAACGGACAATAAACTCCTAATGTGATCTATATCTGCATCTAATAACTTCCGCATATGTGATTGTGGAAATAATTCACTTAATTTTTCAAAGTGGTGTCAGTTTGTTGCCTAACCTCTTGCTATTCTTGACGAACACCTTTTCGCCTACTTCGAATATTCGGTTCTGCCTGTTTGCATTACACCTATCAAGCACAGCTTGTTGTGCTTTTTGGATTTTTTCCTGTATATTTTGACTAAATTCGGGGGATGCGGCGTGTATAACATCTAACGGTTTATGGTTGGTGACCGAGTGAATTGATCTGTTATACTCTACAGTAGTTCTCATAATAAGCTCCACTGTGTCGCTGGCTTTTTTGTCCATTTTGAGGCGTCTGGCTATATCTGCCAGCGTGCTATGAAATCTTTCTACTTTAACAATGTCTATATCGTAGCTATTTTTGAGCAGCGATACTATTGTTTCAGAATTAAATGCTGCCTCGTTATTGCAGAATATTGTCTTCGTCTCTCGGAATAAATTGACCAATTGAATGATAGGTATCTTTAGTTCTACGATTGTCCGGGACGAAACCTGTTGTACTACAGCAAATTTCGAAAATTTGTCTACGCAGGTAAGGAAAAATTTTTTGTCGGTGGAGAAAATATCAATATGCAGCATTTCGCCAGCATATGATGGAATGGGTGAGACTCCAATCTTTTGTTTCTGCGGATGCCTATCATATTTTGATTTGGTGCATACTTTGCAATTGGTGACCACTTCACTTGCTAAGTTATTCATTTTAGGAAAATAGTAGTCACGAAGGACTTATTTAACGTTTTCCTGTGCGGCTCTGTGCGCACGGATATGTTCTGCTGTGATAATTTCTATTTGCTCGTTTCCGTCAGTAATGTCTAACACGTACGTTTTGCAATGCCACAGCTTGGTGGCTGGGAAATTTAACACAAGTTCGTGTTGAAAGCTAGCAAGTGTTGGGAAATCGCAATGAATTGCGTTAACTGCATCTGGGATAATAAGTGGTTTTAATATGTCAAACAGAGAATTTTTATTTACGAAATTAATGATGTGGCGAATTTTCTTGCCGAAGAGTATCATTTTTCTGTGCAGTGGGAAGAGTGCCTCTTCAAGGACAATTCGGTTTTTAATACAGTTCAATGGTTTGTCGGTTGTCTCAACCGTGTAGGTTAGTGAGGTCTCACTATGAATTGTTGCAACGTCTGATGGGGTTCGTTTTGTGTAGCATTAATGACTTGCCTGGACAAGGCATCAGCTACAAAGTTTTCCTTACCAGGTTTATAGAACACTTTGGCGTTATGTTCGTCAATGAATGCTTTCCACCTTTTAATTTTTGCATTCGTGTTTCTGTCAGAGACCGAGAAGGTAAGAGGCTAATGGTCAGTAAATATATTTATTTCTTTTGTTCCATATAAATAATTCTGTTACCTCCCTAAAGCCCAGACTATAGCAAATAACTCTCTTTCATTCGTAGCGTAATGAGTTTCACTATCTTTCAACGCTCTGGAAATCATAGTTATCGGTCTTCCTCCTTGAGACAAAACAGCACCAATGCCGTCCATGGATGCGTCAGTTGTCAGATCAAATGGCGTTTTGAAATTTGGGTACATGAGGATAACATCTTCTGACGCTAGAATATTCCTCAATGTCTCGAAGGCATTGCGCTGAGTTTCATTAAACTCAACTGGGATTTTTTTTGGGTCTTTTCCTGAGCCACAAGCATGTTGGCAGTACACAAACATTCCAATACCGTGTCTATGTGGCGAACATGTTTAGCTTCGTTAGTGGAATAAATTATTACATCGTCGATGTACACATAACAAAATTTCCCTATATGTTCTCTGAGGACATCATCGATGGCCCTCTGAAAAACGCTTCCAGCGTTTTTGAGTCCGAAGGGTAGTCGGCAGAATTCATACTTTCCACCATTGACTGAGAACGAGGTCTTTTCTCGGTCATGTTCTGCCAGATAAATCTGGTGGTAACCCGATTTTAAATCTAAGGTCGTGAAAAATTTTGCTTGTCCTAGATTCGCTTAAATCATAGGAATACTCGGCATTGGGTATCAATCTGCTATAGTGCGCTCGTTTAGCTTCCTAAAGTCGATAACTAACCGCTTATTTTTGTTGCCGTTATCGTCGAATCCTTTCTTATCGACAACCCAGGACTGGCTGTTGTATGGAGACCTGAACGGCCTGATTATACCATTATCTAGCAATTGCCCGATTTCGCTATTTACAAAATCTGAAACTCCCATAGGATGCGGGTATAGCTTTGAATATACCGGGTCATTATCTATGGTTCGTATGGAGGCAATGACAGAGGTGTTAAAGGGTAGCGCCTCGTTAGAGGTCGAAAATGCCTTTATCCTCTTCAACATCATAGCCTTGAATTTCTTTTTGACGATGCTCGGTACTACAATATCGTTAACATCTGTGCAATTTACGCTTTCACAATTGTGGTATTGTAACTGTTCAGATATGTCCTGATAGCTGAGCTTGTTATCTTCTAAATCTATTGCTACTCTGGCTCGCGCTAGTAAGTCGAAGCCTATAATGGCATCAAATGAAGTGAGAGTGTCTAACATACAAAATGGGGAAACCTGACCAAATACTTTCATAAGGCATTTCGTCGTTATTTCGCTCGAACCGTGTATTGAGCTTACGGTGAAAGGGTTTTCGACAGGAACTACGCCATTTAATTCCTTAAAGGCTTGACGTAATTTGTTTCCGCCCCTGTGTCTTTAAGTATTTTTATTGTCCTCCCACCCAACTGCCGCTTGATGAATAGCAGCCGGGAGCGTTCCCTAAAAAATTGACAGAATCTCTTTCGAAACCTGCCTCACTATCTTCTTCAGTTTGCGTTACAGCGGCCTCTGCCACGTCTGCGTAACTGGGGTCCTGCTCTTGAGAGGCATTCTGAACAATGTTATTGAACCGTTGGCGTCTTTGGCCTATGGCTCTATCGGTATTTGACCTTTTTTGTGCTTGCTCTACTTACTCTTAGGTTTTTCCGTAATAAGTTGCCTAAATTTGGAAGAGGAGTCGACCTCTATTGGTTCTGGCTTTTGATTTGTTTCCTCCCTTTTATTTTTCTCCTGGGAATTGTTACTATTGTTGGTCTGTGGTTTTTTAGTGTAATGTGGATTTTGTTGTTCTCCACGTTCGGGCTTATTGTATTTTCCCGGTTTTGAATTTTGTGGGCGGTTTCTATTCTCTTCCCCTGCTTGATCCCTTTCTGCCATAGCCCTGGCATATGTAGAAGAAAATGTGCTTCGTTCTATGCTTGCTTCAGCTTCTCTGGCTACTGCCAAAGCTGATGGCAAGTCCCTCGGCTGTGCCGGAAAAACTACTGCTTTAATGGATTTCCTCATACCCGAAATAAACGCGTGTAGCGCGTCTGATCTAACTTCTTCGTTGAGCAGTGTGGCTCGGTTTCGTGGGTCATGACTATTTTGTTTGTGACAAGTGTTAACTTTTTCTCAACCTCGTCATAATAGTCCATTAGGCTCAAGTCGCCTTGTCTGACCATTTCTAGTCCTTGCCTAAACAACCGTAGTGTGTAATGTCTTGTGGCATAAGAGCAATCTAATCTAGCTATTATAGCATCGAAATTAAGCACTGTATTATGTGATACCAGAACGGCTCTTACCATTTCTAGTCCTTGCCCAAACAACCTCTTGTGACAAAAGAGCAATCTAATCTAGCTATTATAGCATCGAAATTAAGCACTGTATTATGTGATACCAGAACGGCTCTTGCGGCCCCTCTGATTTTGTTCCTAATTATGGTTACTGCTTGGTAGTGAGCGCAGCTGCCATTAAAAGGTTTGAATAACTCGTAAGCATCGCAGGCTGATTGGCTCCATGCTACGTACTCGTCACAGCCCCCCTCGAATTCGGGAACGGACTTGATTATATCTAGAGGGATGTCGCATCTGACATCTGGCTAAACAACAATTCGCTTGAAGCTCTCCACTTGAGGAGCTTGGACGCGCAAACTGTTCAGATCGATTTTCACTGCGTTTAGCTGTGACCGAAACCTCTCTTCTTGCTGTGCCAAAGCTTGGCTAATAGCGTTCTGTATCAAGGTTTGTTGCTTGGACTTAAGAATCGTTATGGTTCTGTCCGTGGCTAATATTGCCCGTCTCCCAGTTGCTGACTTCGTCGCTGTCACACTCTAATTTTATGTTCCTATAAAAATCAAAGCGGCTCATATGCCTGCTTTTATGTCAACAAGTTGAATTAGTTGTTAATGTTATTTATTATCACGTATGAGCATGAAACACTATGTGGTACTTATTGTAATTATTTTTCCAATCAAGCCAACTTTTGGCAACTTTTCTTTATATGTTTTGACGTTTAGAATACTTCTTGAATGAACTTACATGGTTTTCTATTTCATAGAACCTATTGCGATGGGCGCCAATTATATTGATCTTCTATTTGGTGTCCAGGGGGTCTTCCTTCTTCGGTAGAGGTACGCCTTTGACACTGAATTTAGGTTGATTATGTTGGAGGGCTTGATTCGCCCCCTTAGTTATATTGCTAGCCTTGTGGCGTAGCAATGTAGTGTATTAAGAACAAGGTTATTTTTACGGCTATGTTCCGGAGTTGAGCTGTAGTTTATTGAGCAGCTTTGAAAGAACTAAAACTAGGAAGTACAAAGAGATGTATTGAGGCTCCAAGCTAGAGTCGGCAAGCCGACTCAGCATAATCGATAACGCAGCCACTTGCAATATTTTCAAGTGTCAGGTTACCGTCGCCGACCGAACAGCCGGGGCGCTGAACTCATACGTCAGCGGAATTTACTTAGAGCGACAATGTGCAGTTGTTTATGTTTCTTACGCAAGACTTATGTGTTAACTTATATATACTTTATGGGGTCTGCCACGCCTCCTTATGCCTGTTACATGCATTGCACAAAATTAGTATACCCTTTTTTAACCATTTTCAATGGTCGAAGGGTATTGTTGTTAATAAAGTGGATTTCTTTATTATTATTGAATTATTTATTGGCAGTCAGCTTCGTGCACGTCCATCTACTTTTACATTCCTAGAGCAAGTGACATAATTATGTTATTTTACATTACATTATTCATTCTCTGCTAATTAACATTTTCTATCAAGGCATACACATTTATTCCAACACGCCTCTTAAATTTGTTGTCTTGATTTTCTTTCATTACTTTAACTTAACAGCATCTCTATTTCTTATAAATTTTTGTTTGTCCAACGCTTTCGTTAACAAGGTCTGTAACACCTTTTTCATAATTTTCGTTAACATAATGATACTGCCCTTCAATTTGCTTTTGTAATGTTACCAAATTTAGCAATCGCTACTGCACCTGAATTATCTTCATAAATCTTTATCGCTTTTTTATTATTAATATTAAATATTTCACATAACATGTTTTTGACAAATAATATTTCTGTAACTGCTTCTGACATGAAAATGTACTCTGCGAACGTTGAACATTTTGTTACCGCGTGTTGTTTGTGTGTTTTCCAATATACTATATTTCCATACATTCTAATTATAAATCCCGTCGTGGATTTTCTATCAACATTATCTCCTGCATAATCTAAGTCTACCATACAATCTAGTAATTCATGATTTTAGTTAAGGTTAAATTTAGATCTCTTGTCTTTTAGAAATATTTTAATACTCTTATCGCGTATTTATAGTGTGTTGAATTGTAACAACTTTGATATCTGCTTAAGTAATTTACGGAATATGATATATCTGGTCTTGTACCTGCGCTTATATATAATAATTCACCTATCAAATTTCTGTATTTAATTTTCTCATCACATTCAGTTGATTTATCTACTTTTAAGTTTGTTTCCATTGGAGTTTCGTATAGTTTTGCATTTTCGAGATTAAAGTTAATTGCTAGTGATTCAATATATCCTTTTTTTGATTCAATGTCATTTTCTTATTTTCAGTACTATAATTAATGTCTATTCCAATATAACTGCCGATTTTTCCTAAATCTTTCACTGTAAATTTGTTCATTAAACAGTCTTTTATTTCAGTTAATTTTGTTTTGTTCTTACTGCATATCAAAATGTCATCTTCAAATACTAAAATATATATTTCATCTTTATCCTTTCGTTTTACATATAAACAATAATCGTAATTGCTTCTTATAAAATTTAATTTATCGAGATATTTATGCAAACGTTCGTACAATGGTCTTGGGCTCTCTCTTAATCCATATAATGCCTTAATTAATTTATAAACTTTGTTTTTTCCTGATTCGTAACCTTTCGGTTCATTAACATAAACTTCTGATTTAACATAGCCATTTGAAAAGGCTGTTTCGACATCCATCTGATTTATATACAGACCATTTTTACAACAATATGTTAGAAATATCTTTAATGTTTGCATTTTTCCTACTGGTGAATATACATTTTCTAGTCATTCTCTTTAATCCATATAATGCCTTAATTAATTTATAAACTTTGTTTTTTCCTGATTCGTAACCTTTCGGTTCATTAACATAAACTTCTGATTTAACATAGCCATTTAAAAAGGCTGTTTCGACATCCATTTGATTTATATACAGACCATTTTTACAACAATATGATAGTAATATCTTTAATGTTTGCATTTTTCCTACTGGTGAATATACATTTTCTAGTCATTCTCTTTGTTGGAAACCTCTTTCTACTAATCTAGCTTTGTATGTCCCACTTTTCTTTTTGTACACCCATTTAACATCTATAATCTTTTTGTTTATCGTTTTTTCTACAATTTGCCATGTATTATTTTTATTTAAGCATTGCATTTCTGTGTTCATTGCTTTGAGCCATTCTTTCTTTGCATTACTATTCATCGCCTCTTCGTAAGTGTTTGGTACAATTACACTTACATTTATATTTACACCATATAGATTTACTGGTCGTTTATTTCTATTTGATGTTCTCTGCACTGTTAAATGTTCATTGTTCTCCTCACACTCGCTTACATCGCTAGTTTTGTTATTAACTTCGTCCATGTCATTTAGTTCGTCTTTCTTAGCGTTATCTTCATCATCTTCTTATATTTCATTTTTATTATCATTCTGGTTGTTTTCCTCTAGGCAAATTAATTTTGTTTTTTCTTCCACAACTTGAACATGTGTTGCGTTTATTACTCTATTATTTAATAAAACTCTATATCCGTTTGTATTATATCCAACTAAAATTCCTAATTCTGTTATCCCATTTACTCTTTCTGCGTACTTCTGGAACTCTAACAAAAACTCTACTTCCGTATATTTTTAAATTTTCTACATTTGGTTTTATACCAAAAAATATTTCGTATGGGCTTTTATTTACTGCTGTGTTTGCGATTGTTCGATTTTTTAAATAAGCTACTGTGTTCATTACTTCTGGACAATATCGCCTATGTATGTTTGCCTCTCTCATCAAGCACCTACCAATATCCATTGCCGATCTGTTATATCTTTCTTCTACGCTGTTCAATTCGTGTACATACGGTGGGCATGTAGTTAACTGAATTCCTTCATATTTTACAAAATTTAATATCTCTCTATTCATATATTCTTTACCGTTATCGCATTGAATTTGCTTTACTTTTTTAATTAATTGATTCTCAACATAATTTACATAGACTTTTAAGTAGCTCGCTGTTTCAGATTTATGTTTAATACAATAAATTCTCGCGCATTTACTAAAGTCGTCAACGAGTGTCATAAAATATTTTTCCCCACAATAACCTGTTGTGCTGTGTGGTCCGTTTAAGTCTGTATGTATTAACTCTAATGTTTCTTTAGTTTTCTTTCTATTGTTCTCGAATGGTTCGTTTGACATTTTACTTTGTATACAATTTGCACATTTCATTTCGTTATTCTCGAATTTATCTGGCAGACCATTTAGCATTTTATTCTTAATAATTCTATTCAACTATTGAACATTTACGTGGCCTAGTGCCCTGTGCCATTTTTCTTTTTCAGTTAATTTAGTTACATTTGTATATATTTAATTTCTTTTATTTTTTAGCATGAAGATTTTTACATTATATAAACTATCAATTTTATTCGCAACTGTCAACAATTCTATTTTTTCATTATAGATTTTTATATCATTATTTCTGGCTACGACTGTACATTTCTTTTCAGTTATCTTTGATATGCTTACATAGTATACATTTTTTATATTGATCAAATTTTCATTGTTGAAAGTTCTAAAATATGTTTCTACATTTCCAATTTTGGTCGCTTGCAATTGTTTGCCATTGGCTACTTTTACATCAATAGGATTTTTCAAATTAACAAAGTTCTTAATAAGTCTACAATCGTTTATAATGTGATCAGTGCATCCACTATCTAATAACCAATTTACTGTAGTTTCGTTGCTACTTTCGCTGTTATTACAATTTATTAATTTTTCGTTTCTTATCATTCTTATTGTCCATGACTGCACGCCGTCGCTGTTTTCTTGTTGTCTTCCTTAGTTCCCGTCTCCTGAGTAATGTCCACGTCCAGTTCCACGTCCTCGACCATTTCCATGATGTTAGCCTCTGCCTCGACCGCCTCTTTGATTCGTATTCTGATATCGCCCGTTGTATTGTTGTTGTTGTTTGTTTTCGCCTCTCGCATTTTGCTCAGCATGCCAGCAGTCCATCTGAATATGACCTGTTTTGCCAAACACATAGCATTCTTTTTATACCCTTCGACCATTGAAAATGGTCAAAAAAGGGTATACTAACTTTGTGAAATGTATGTAACAGGCATAAGGAGGCGTGGCAGACCCAATAAAGTATATATATTCTTACTCAGGATCACTAGCCGAGTCGATTGAGCCATGTCCGTCTGTCTGTCCGTCTGTCCGTCTGTTTGTTTGAGACAACGGATCTCAGCTATTAAAAGAGCTAGAGACTCTAAATTTGGCATGGAGGTTCTTATATTTCCCAAGCAGGTGAAGTTTATTTCAAATGTTTGGTGCCACGCCCACCGCCCCCGCAAATCGGTTATTTGTGATTATTAAACAAAGTATTGAACATATAAATTTACGATTATTTAGCAAACTATTACACTTATAAAGTTCTGCTTTGGTATGTATAAAGCTATATATCATACGAACATATTCTCCAAATTACAATTCGATCGGACCAATAACACAGAAGTTATTCAAGTCAACGTTTTCAATACAAATGTACGAGCAGCAGCCTGCGCGCTGCTTTCAGTAGTTGACGTCGACGTCGACGTCACTCTTAACGTGCGTCGCTGTGTGAGTGTGAGCGAGAAAGCTATATGTAGTAGAAGTATTTGTGCAAAATTTCTGTTTGAAATTATGAGTGTGGTTACACGTATGTAACGGATTTTAAAAATTGGGAGAAGGGTATCCTACTGTCGGTCGTTCGACTGTAGCCCTACCCACTTGTTTAGTTTTGGCGTTATATGTGCTTACGTTATTTTGTCTGTCCACTGGACCTCTGTTTAAGCTTTTTTCATTTACTTTTGATTTTACGTACTCTACCGTTCGTTGTGCTTCCGGAATTACATCTAAGAAGTCTCCAATATAACTGTAGCGTGTTGGTAGCGCTTTTAACAGATACCGCATTTTTTCGTTTTCGTCTATGCTGCCTTCAGCGTTTTTAAATTTATTCACTGCTTTCTCGAATTTTATAAAAAATTCTTCCACTGTTTCATAGTCTTTTAGTTTAATTTCGTCGATTTTTCCTCTGCACAGTATTTGCAGGGCTGTTGACTTTGTCGAATACATTTCGTTTAGTTTGTTCATATATTCTAATGTCGTTTGGCACTCACTCACATATTCTTACTCTATGTCTGATATTGTACTGATAAAACTTGTTTTTGCTTTTAAATCTATTTTCATCCATGTTGTTTCATTATCTTCTGTTGTTCTTGTTCGCACTGCTGGTTCTTTACACTCTTTGTATTCTAGTATTGTCATTAGTCTGAACTTCCAGCTTCCAAAATTTACCCCATCGAATGTGGGCATAATAATGTCTTCGATTTTTGCATTTGCACTCATTTTTCCCGCTTCACTTTTAATCTGTGTGCACACTTCTTTTATTTCTCTTTCTATGTTATTCATTTTTTGCACATTTTCGTATAGGGTCACACTTTTCTACTTCCATGTCATTTTATATAAAGCGTGCACGTGAATTTTTAAATTTTAATCTGTTGCCATCGAATCCGTTTAGTTTATGTTTTTAATGTTTTTATACCCTTCGACCATTGAAAATGGTCAAAAAAGGGTATACTAACTTTGTGCAATGTATGTAACAGGCATAAGGAGGCGTGGCAGACCCCATAAAGTATATATATTCTTGCTCAGGATCACTAGCCGAATCGATTGAGACATGTCCGTCTGTCTGTCCGTCTGTCCGTCTGACCGTCTGTCCGTCTGTCCGTCTGTCCGGCTGTCCGTCTGTCTGTTTGAGACAACGGATCTTAGCTATTAAAAGAGGTAGAGACACCAAATTTGGCATGGAGGTTCCTATGTTTCCCAAGCAGATAAAGTTTATTTCAAATGTTTGAAAGTATTAAACCTATAAAATTGTGCTTTGGTATGTATAATGCCATACAAATGTATTCTCCAAATTTCAATCCGATCGGACTAATAACACAGGAGTTATTCAAGTCAACGTTTTCAATACAAATGTACGAGCAGCAGCCGGCGCGCTGCTTGAAGTTGACGTCGACGTCGACGTTGCGTCTCGCCGCTTCACGCTTTACCCGCGTCGCTGTGTGAGTGCGAGCGAGTAAGCTATATGTAAAGAAGTATTCGTGCAGAATTTCTGTTTGAAATTATGAGTGTGGTTACACGTTTGTAACAGATTTAGAAAATTGGGAGAAGGGTATCCTACTGTCGGGCGTTCGACTGTAGCCATATCCACTTGTTCCGTTTAATTCTTTAGGATTTGTCAATAGTCTTGTTTTCGTTTTCGTATTTTTTAATATTTCGCACTTTTAATATAGTTTTTCTCTTTTTATGTCTTATACACTTTTGCCTTTTGTCGCTTCACTTGAACAGCATTTTTAGTTTTATAAAACTTCGATTTAGTTTTACACCTTGGATTAAATTTTTTTTTCAACCTTGCTCTGCTACCATGTTGTTAATAAAGTGGATTTCTTTATTATTATTTAATTATTTATTGACAGTCAGCTTCGTGCACATCCATCTAATTTTACATTCCTAGAGCAAGTGACATAATTATGTTATTTTACATTACATTATTCATTCTCTGCTAATTAACATTTTCTATCAAGGCATACACATTTATTCCAACAGGTATAAACAGACAAAACACGTGGTCACATGACACTACTATTTCTTTCATGTATTCCATATTTATCGTCCAACCTTACTGACATTTTCACGAAACGTCCGCAAGATGGTACTTACAACGTATATTACTATATAACTGTTGCTGTAGAGCTAATATTGTATTTTTAGTCAATTTTTTTAAATTTATAGGGGCGGGTGGAGGCGTGGCAAAAATTGAAAATAAACTTTATAAGCGTAAAATTATAACACATATTGTCACAAAATTTGGTAGCTGTAGCTCTTATAATAGCTGAGATCCAGGTGTTCACACGGACGGACGGACAGACAGACGGACAGACGGACATGGCTTTATCGACTCGGCTGTTGATACTGATCAAGAATATATATACTTTGTGAGGTCGGAGATGTCTCCTTTTGGTTTGAACAAAGTTACAACTGTAAATAGTGATTTTATTTCTTTGATTTTAATATTAACTTTTCGGTTTATTGGATTATAATTGGCAGTTGGAGGCAGCAAAGGTGCCGCTTCCAACGTTCAGTTGAATCTGATCTTGACATTGTATTCTTAGTGTCTAAGTAAGCCTAAAGCTTATCGTGCAGAGAGATGGTTATGCTTATGCTAAACGTTATGCTAAATATTATGCTAAATATTACATGTGCAATTATGCTCTCTTAAGCTGGAGCGCTATGTAACAGAATGCAGACATTCTGTTAAATGTTATGTTAAATGTTACATGTGTATTTATGCTCTCTTAAGCTCTCTTAAGCTAGAGCGCTATTTAACAGAATGCACCCACGTGCACATTCTGTGAGAGCGCCGATCCGCTCTCTTTCTGTTAACATTCTAACGGTGTGTACAGTAGTTATTAAATATGTATGCATACTACATCTCCCTCCTTTTGGAAAATAACGTAATATATGAAGTTATTTTAATTTTAATTTTAATTTTTAATTACCAAAGGAAGATTTTCTTTTCTTTTTGTTTGTTTTCCTGTTTTTTTATACCCTTCGACCATTGAAAATGGTCAAAAAAGGGTATACTAACTTTGTGAAATGTATGTAACAGGCATAAGGAGGCGTGGCAGACCCAATAAAGTATATATATTCTTACTCAGGATCACTAGCCGAGTCGATTGAGCCATGTCCGTCTGTCTGTCCGTCTGTCCGTCTGTCCGTCTGTTTGTTTGAGACAACGGATCTCAGCTATTAAAAGAGCTAGAGACTCCAAATTTGGAGTCTTTATATTTCCCAAGCAGGTAAAGTTTATTTCAAATGTTTGGTGCCACGCCCACCACCCCCGCAAATCGGTAATTTGTCATTATTAAACAAAGTATTGAACATATAAATTTACGATTATTTAGCAAACTATTAAACTTATAAAGTTCTGCTTCGGTATGTATAAAGCTATATATCATACGAACATATTCTCCAAATTAAAATTCGATCGGACCAATAACACAGAAGTTATTCAAGTCAACGTTTTCAAAACAAATGTACGAGCAGCAGCCTGCGCGCTGCTTTCAGTAGTTGACGTCGACGTCGACGTCACTCTTAACGTGCGTCGCTGTGTGAGTGTGAGCGAGAAAGCTATATGTAGTAGAAGTATTTGTGCAAAATTTCTGTTTGAAATTATGAGTGTGGTTACACGTATGTAACGGATTTTAAAAATTGGGAGAAGGGTATCCTACTGTCGGGCGTTCGAATGTAGCCCTACCCACTTGTTTTATTTTTTTTTTTTTTTGTTAATATTCTATTGCTTAACTATCATAATTATTAGAAAAAGTTTTGTCTCGAAACATTTTGTGTAATGACAATTTCCTTTTTTATACCCTTCGACCATTGAAAATGGTCAAAAAAGGGTATACTAACTTTGTGCAATGTATGTAACAGGCATAAGGAGGCGTGGCAGACCCCATAAAGTATATATATTCTTGCTCAGGATCACTAGCCGAGTCGATTGAGACATGTCCGTCTGTCTGTCCGTCTGTCCGTCTGTATGAGACAACAGATCTCAGCTATTAAAAAAGCTAGAGACACCAAATTTTGTATGGAGGTTCCTATATATAATAGGCAGACAAAGTTTATTTCAAATGTTTGATGCCACGCCCACCGCCCCCGCAAATCGGTAATTTGTGATTATTAAGCAAAGTATTAAACTTAGAAAGTTGTGCTTTAGTATGTGTTATGCTTAATACCACATAAATGTATTCTCCAAATTACAATCCGATCGGACCAATAACACAGGAGTTATTCAAGTCAACGTTTTCAATACAAATGTACGAGCAGCAGCCGGCGCGCTGCTTGGAGTTGACGTCGACTTCGACGTTGCGTCTCGCCGCTTTACGCTATACGCGCGTCGCTGTGTGAGTGCGAGCGAGTAAGCTATATGTAGAGAAGTATTTGAGCAGAATTTTTGTTTGAAATTATGAGTGTGGTTACACGTTTGTAACGGATTTTAAAAATTGGGAGAAGGGTATCCTACTGTCGGGCGTTCGACTGTAGCCCTACCCACTTGTTTTACACTTACTTTATGCTTCTATTTTTAACTTTCTTAGAAGAAGACGCATTATTTTTTTATTTTTGTACCCTTCGACAAAAAAGGGTATACTAACTATGTGCAATGTATGTAACAGGCATAAGGAGGCGTGGCAGACCCCATAAAGTATATATATTCTTGCTTAGGATCACTAGCCGAGTTGATTGAGATATGTCCGTCTGTCTGTCCGTCAGTTCGTCTGACCGTCAGTCCGTCTGTTTGTCTGTCAGTCTGTCTGTCTGTTTGTTTGAGACAATAGATCTCACCTATTAAAAGAGCTAGAGACACCAAATTTGGTGTGAATGTTCATGTATATCCGGGGCAGAACAAGTTTATGTCAAATGTTTGATGCCATGCCCACTGCCCCCGAAAATCGGTAATTTACGATTATTAAGCAAAGTATTGAACATATAAATTTACGATTATTAAGCAAAGTATTAAACTTAGAAAATGCTTTGGTATGTATAATACTTAATGTCATATGAATATATTCTCCAAAATACAATCCGATCGGACCGATAACACAGAAGTTATTAAAGTCAACGTTTTCAGTACAAAATATACGAGCAGCCGCCTGTGCGCTGCTTTCAGTAGTTGACGCAGACGTCGACGTCACTCTTAACGTGCGGCGCTGTGTGAGGGCGAGCGAGAAAGCTATATGCAGTAGAAGTATTTGTGCAAAATTTCTGTTTGAAATTATGAGTGTGGATACACGTTTGTAACAGATTTAGAAAATTGGGAGAAGGGTATCTTACTGTCGAGCGCTCGACTGTAGCCATACCCACTTGTTTTTTTTTAATATATTGAATTAGAAATAAGTATAGAAACGTAGATGAAGTATTTTTGTCTTAGCATGGCCATACTAACTACAATTGTGTAATAAACATTTTTAACCTATCCTTATGTACTTTCTGTTCTTTGTTCTTTTTATTTCTAATTACTATGTTGTTATTCTTTTCTATGCTAATTACTTCAAATGGTCCTATATACATTGGTTCTAGTTTATGACCTGTTTCGTTTTTTACTAAAACGTTATCTCCAACCTTTAGTTTAAAATCGCTAACTTTCTTATCATAATTGTTTTTTTTGTTTTATTTTGTTGCTTTCTAATAATATGCGTGCCCTCTTGTACGCGTTTTCTAGTCTAAATTTAACTTCTTTAGCGTGGTCATCTACGTTATATATAGGGTCTATATTATAAATGCTACTAAGTTGTTTTGCTAAGTTACTAGTTTTACCAAATACAAGTTCATATGGACAGTAATTATGTGTTACGGATGGTGTAGTGTTAAAGCAATAAACAAAATATTGTAACCATATGTCCCTGTCAGTTTTATCTACTGATATATATGAACGTATGTATTCGTTGAAGGTTCTATGACTTCTTTCGACGGTACCTAGTGTTTGGTGGTGATGAGCTGTAGACGTTATGTTGTCTATTTTTAAATATTTACACAAGTCGGTTATAATGCTATTTTTATATTCTGTTCCCATGTCCGTAATGAACGTCTTCATTGGACCGTACTGCAGAATAAAAGATTCAAATATAGCTTTTGCGACTGTATTTGCATTTTTATTGGGAATTGGTATGGCAACTAAATATTTTGTTAAATCACAGATTAGAGTGACTTCATTGCATATTCATTTCCATTTTCAGATTTAGGTAGTGGACCAATAGTGTCTACTATCACTCTGTCAAAAGCGTAAGTGGGTGTCTCTGTTAGTGTAAGGGGTGTTTTTGTATGTGTCGTTGTTTTAGACGTCAGGCATTTTTGACATTTTTTTATGTACTCTTTTATATGACGTGTCATATTTTTCCAATAATAATATCTTTTAATTTTCGCTAGCGTTTTTGTTATGCCTGTATGACCTCCTTGAATGGGATCGTCATGGTATGTAAACGGTATCGCTTCTTGATCTTTTTATACCCTTCGACCATTGAAAATGGTCAAAAAAGGGTATACTAACTTTGTGCAATGTATGTAACAGGCATAAGGAGGCGTGGCAGACCCCACAAAGTATATATATTCTTGATCAGGATCACTAGCCGAGTCGATTGAGACATGTCCGTCTGTCTGTCCGTCTGTCCGGCTGTCCGTCTCTCAGCTATTAAAAAAGCTAGAGACACCAAATTTGGTATAGAAGTTCCTATATATAATAGGCAGATGAAGTTTATGTTAAATGTTTGATGCTACGCCCACCGCCCCCGCAAATAGGTAATTTGTGATTATTAAGCAAACTATTAAACTTATAAAGTTCTGCTTTGGTATGTATAAAGCTATATATCATACGAACATATTCTCCAAATTACAATTCGATCGGACCAATAACACAGAAGTTATTCAAGTCAACGTTTTCAATACAAATGTACGAGCAGCAGCCTGCGCGCTGCTTTCAGTAGTTGACGTCGACGTCGACGTCACTCTTAACGTGCGTCGCTGTGTGAGTGTGAGCGAGAAAGCTATATGTAGTGGAAGTATTTGTGCAAAATTTCTGTTTGAAATTATGAGTGTGGTTACACGTTTGTAACGGATTTTAAAAATTGGGAGAAGGGTATCCTACTGTCGGGCGTTCGACTGTAGCCATATCCACTTGTTTTGATCATATATTTGGGTCACCGGCTTGAGAAGCGCTACTCTTAATACTTTTAATAATTTATTGCCCATTCTTTTAAAAGAGTCCATTGAAATCGTTTCAAAGATCTTTTCGCTCGGTGCCACTTTGAGTGGGCTGTTCTCGCGTATACCGGCTTGTGTTTCAAGCCTTTGGAAGAACTGACCTAAGTCTAGAATTCCCTTGGTGTACAGATCACTAACATCAATTCTTGCTATAACTTTATTTCCACGTTTAAATAATCATTTTAATTCAGTTATTCGCAAGGTCACTACTTTTCGTATTTCGTCATTATTAATGACTTCGTATACGTTGGGTTTAGAAGCGTTAACAAGAGTTTCTTCTCGTTTATTTTCTGTTTACTTTGTTGTCTTGTAGTGACTTTTAAGACGTTTGCTGACATATCCTTCAGCTCGTTTATTGTAATACGTGACAGTGCATCTGCCATAAAATTGTCTTTTCCCTTTAGATACTCTACAGTGAAATCATATTCTTCTAATTCCAACCTCATGCGTGTCAATTTAGAATTTGGATTAACCATTGAAAAAAGATATGTGAGTGGTCTGTGATCGGTTTTTACTAGGAAGTGTTTGTCATAGATATATGGTCGAAAATGTACTATTGCCCAGTGTATCGCTGCTAACTCTTGTTCTGTTGTGCTCTTATTACTCTGCATCTGTGGGAATTGGATACTTTTGGATGACGTCATATTTCTTGTCATCAGGCAAGATTCCTTTATCAGTGCATTTATGGCCTAAAAAGGTTACTTCATGCATGAAGAATGAACATTTTTCTGGGTGTAATTTCAGGTTATACTTCCTACATATGTCAAAGACGTTTGTTAAATTTTTAACCATATGTTTTTCGGAGCAACCAATTACAACCAAGTCGTCCATGTATAGGAAAGCTTGCGAAGGTTCTAATCCAGAGAATGCTATAGTCATCATTCGTTGGAATGAATTGGGCGCTATTTTTAAGCCGTATGGCAGTCGCGTGAAGCGATATGAGCCATTGCTTGTAGAAAATGACGTTATATTTCTAGAATTTTCATCAAGTTATATTTGATGAAAACCAGACATTAAGTCTAGACATGAGAAATATTTTGCTCTTCCTAATTGATCGAGTATATCGTCTATTCAAGGGAGCGGAAATTTATCGGACAGTAGTTTTTTATTTATTTGACGATAGTCTATTACTAATCGCCATCTTTTATTATTAGAATCCGGTAGAGCTTTTTTCGTAACAAGTAGCAGTGGGCTGTTGTATTCTGATACAGATGGTTCTACTATTTTGTCTCTAATAAGTTTTTGTACTTGGGACTTTATTTCTTCTATGTGGTTATGAGGGTTTCTGTAGTTTTTTTTATATAAACTGGTTCATTGTCTTTCAATCTTAATTTTTGTTTATAAAAATTATTTGTTGTAATTGATTCGGTTTCAAGTCCGAATACATCACTGTATTGTATGCATAATTTTTCAAGTGTGTTTTTGAAAAGTGGCGGAAAATTTTTTTTAGCTTTGCCAATACATTTTCCGTTCTTTCTCTTTTGTCGGATTTAATGACGTTGTAATTTTCTAATGATTCATATTCTATTTTATCTAGGTTCACCATTTGGTTATTTGCTGTTGTATTTAGTAGTCGGACAATAGCCATGTTAGCTTTTGCTACCATATTTGCTATAAAAATACCAGGTTGAATTTCTTGATTAGGTATTAATATATCAATATCAGACGGACTTATTGAAATTCTACGGATTACTTCGGATCTTGCTGTTAGAAGAGTTGTGTTATTTCCAGCATTATATGTAATTGGTACATAAATCGGATATTTTAAGTTATTGGGTCTAATTATTAACCAGTCCTCATTCGTTTTGAAGTCAAGTTGACAATTGTACTTCTTAACAAAATCAATGCCTAGTATACCATCGCATGGTATTGGAAATTAAAAATAAACAACGTGAAAATTGTGTGGTATTACGAATTTTCCTGTTTGAATTTCTGTATTGATCATTCCTATGGAGTGTTCGACTCCTTGGCCTATGCCTTGAATATTTATCTGTTGATTATTATCAACGTTCGTGGATTCTATGACATTTTCTTTTAAAAGTGAAACGTCTGCTCCAGTGTCTATTAGGAATGTCAAGTTTTTGTTTGTTCCTACATTTGAAAAATTTGCATATATATTTAGATTGAGATTGATCGAATAAACTAGTTTTGTGTAACTAAAGGTCTTTGTTGGTTTTCCGAAGAGCCTTGTGTTATTCGGACATTGTTGTTATTGTTATTTGTGTTGTTATAACTTATACCTCGATTGGGATTGTTATTACCGCGGTTACCGCTTCCTCGGTTACCTCGGTTATTGTTTCTATTTCTGTTGTAATTGTTATAATTGTTAAAATTTCCATTATTGTTTCTGCCTCTATTTGAGTTGCCATTACGGTTGCCTCTATTATGACGACAGAACAATACTGTGTCGCTCTTCCCAGTTGCGTCGGTACAGCTACCAACGAACTTTGAGATAGCGTCGTTCATTGTGTTGAAAGTACCAGCTTGCATTATAAGCTTTACTTTCTCTATGGAACAATTTGTGGTCATAGCCTTGATAGCAATTTGTGTGCTATATTTATTGGCTAGTCCGAGTGGAAGTCCATCACTAATATATGCACTTTCAAGAGCTTTCATATGTTCAACCTCTTTTGTATATTGGTTGGCAGTTTTATTCTTTTGTTGAAGGTTCATCAGCTTTGCTGTTATCACTTCAACTGATTCACCTTTAACGTTTCTTCTAAGACTTGAAATTACCTGTGTTATTGTAGTTTCACTTATTAGATTTCTCGCTGTGCCTATTAATTTGGTTTTTAGAACCGAAACAGCTAGAGATTCATGTTCTCCTTTAATTAAGTTTATTATATTTAAAGCATCTATAAAACTTGTCAAGTTTTCAGCTTTACCATCAAAGTCAGGTATAAGCTTTGATGCTGTATTTAGGAAATCAAAATTGGTTTGTGCCATTGTATGTTCTGTTTTTATATTATCGGACAATTCTTGATCTGATAGTTCAGCTAATGTTAATATAGCTGGAATAGTTAAGTTTAATAGATCTTTTTCCCTGATATCGGTATATTTTTCTTCAAGCTTGGTGTCTTCTAAATCAATTTCTTCTGTATCTGTTGATTCAGATTGTTCGTCTGCATCAATCGTTAAAGGGGTATTTAGTATTTTTGGAATTGATATTTCCAAACTAAATTTCCTTTTAACTGTTATTAAATTTAATCGAAGTTTAATTAATAGTCTTGATAGCTCAGACCAGATTTCTGAATTGATTATTTTCCTATGTTCATGTATTAGTTTTCGTGCTTCATTAAAGCAGTCGACTAATATTGACGCATCTTTTTGTATTGTATCTGCCTGTATAGGCCTATTCGGCGATAAGCACTTATAAACTTATCGAATTGAATTTTTATGTTTCTAATCAATGTGCATATTTCATGCCATTCAATTCTTTTGTGGATATGAACTTTTTCTTTATGATAATGCTAAACTAAACTCTACTATCATGTTTTTCTCTAATTGCTTTTAGTGTAGCCATACTTTAAGCGGATTTTAAAATTTTTGCCAATGTTTCAATTGTCATGTCATTTCTTATGGAAACAAACTAAATATGTTATTATTTGTTTCAATGTTTTTTTTTTTTGTGATCTCCTTTTTGAAATTTTTATGTTTTTCATTTTTTTGTATAATTTTTAAGAACAATTTGTGCAATTATTATTAACATTGTATGTATTATTGTGTATATATATTTTTAGTATATTATATACATATATATTTTTACAATCTATATTTTTTTTTTTTTACTATTTTCGGTAAATTTTTTCTAATTACTGCATTTATATTTTTTTTTTTTTTACATTTTTTCCTGCCTAGTGTTTTGTATAGCTTTACGGGCTATACTTCTAATCGAGCGGAGATGGTTCCGCACAATTTTATAAATTTTTTATAGATAAAAAAAATATGCGTCGCAGTGCAATCAAAAAAAATTTTGCATCGCAGTGCTATATAACTTGCGCCTTTTTCTTCCCTCGTAGCGGTGTGCGAAAGTGGCGGAGTGCCCCTCTCGTTGTTGTTGTTTGTGCTGCTGATGTCCGGGGCCTATTGGATTAGGCGGGGCCGGCGCTGGTCTTCGCACTGGTCTTTCGTCTGAAACATGTGGATACGCATGTTGCTGCGTACAACGGTCCAGGGCAGTCGTTTGGGCAGACGTCCGGCTTTTTCGGCAACGGCTTGGGAGATGGTGGTTTTTGTATTCAATTTTCATTAATGTGCTTTATATTTTCTGAGTGAGTTGTGGGGTAGAGCTTTCTTTGCTGGAGGTTTTCTTTTAGAAAATCAAGTTCGGCAGTTAATTTTTGTGCCGTTGCCTATGGGGGCGGTGTTTTGTTTGTATATAATAGCCACCTAATGTGTGCTATTCTTTCATTGATCTTGTTCTTCTGACCTCCGCGTTTACTCATTGTCACACTCTACTCACTCAGTATTTTCTTTGGTCTCCACTCTCCGCCGAACGTGTTTGCGGTTGGCCTTTTTACACTTGTTGTTGCTGATGTTGTTGTTGCCGCAGATCTCCCGCGGACGTGGCGCTTCTGTGGATGCTGGCCGTGCTGCTGCTGCATGTGCTGTTGTTGCTGGCCGTGCTGTTTCTGCTGCGTGTGTTGTTGTTGCTGGCCGTGCTGCTGCTGCTGAATGTGCTGTTGTTGCTGGCCGTGCTGCTGCTGCTGCGTGTGTTGTTGTTGCTGTTATCCTGCGCACCTTCGTCTACCAGGGAGAAGAGGTCCTTTTTTTTTTTTAATGTGCTCCCCGTTAGTTGCTCCCTTTTTTTTTGTTTTAGGTATGTGGCTCGATTGTCACGAACGCCATGTAAATAGTGATTTTATTTCTAAAAAGGGTATACTAACTTTGTGAAAT
This sequence comes from Zaprionus tsacasi, assembly GCA_018904105.1. Lineage (NCBI taxonomy): Eukaryota > Metazoa > Arthropoda > Insecta > Diptera > Drosophilidae > Zaprionus > Zaprionus tsacasi. Next base: position 86,278 of record JAEIFR010000608.1, on the reverse strand, counting down.
GTATGTAACAGGCATAAGGAGGCGTGGCAGACCCAATAAAGTATATATATTCTTACTCAGGATCACTAGCCGAGTCGATTGAGCCATGTCCGTCTGTCTGTCCGTCTGTCCGTCTGTTTGTTTGAGACAACGGATCTCAGCTATTAAAAGAGCTAGAGACTCCAAATTTGGCATGGAGGTTCTTATATTTCCCAAGCAGGTGAAGTTTATTTCAAATGTTTGGTGCCACGCCCACTGCCCCCGAAAATCGGTAATTTACGATTATTAAGCAAAGTATTGAACATATAAATTTACGATTATTAAGCAAAGTATTATACTTAGAAAATGCTTTGGTATGTATAATACGAGGGTCGTTTGATAAGTCCGTGACTTTTTGAATAAAATATATTTTTTTCGTCAAAGAAGCGTTTTATTTCTCAACATAATCTCCTTTTAGCTCTATACATTTAGTCCAGCGTTTTTCCAATTTTTTTATTCCTTCCAAATAATAGGTTTTCTCAAGGCCCTCAAAATAGTCGTTTGTTTCTGTGATGACCTCTTCATTTGACCCGAATCTCTTACCGCCGAGCCATTTCTTCATGTTTGGAAACAAAAAATAGTCACAGGGGGCTAAATCTGGAGAATATGCTGGATGGGGTAGCAGTTCGTAGCCCAATTTATGAAATTTTGCCATGCTGACTACACACGTGTGCACCCGTGCATTGTCCTGATGGAACAGCACTTTTTTTCGCCAAATGCGGTCGTTTCTGCTTCAAATCAATATCGAATCTGTCCAAAAGCTCTGAATAATATTCGCCGGTGATCGTTTTACCCTTTTCAAGGTAATCGATGTGAATGATACCTTGTGCATCCCAAAAAACTGTGGCCATGACCTTGTTGGCCGACAGACCCACCTTGGCCTTCTTTGGTGCACGTTCACCCGGAGAAACCCACTGTCTTGATTGTTCTTTGGTCTCTGGTGTGGTGTGGTGGATCCATGTTTCGTCTACGGTAACGAAACGGCGCAAAAATTCGTTTGGATTGCGGTTGAACATCGCCAAACACTCCTTTGAAATGGTCACACGGTTGCGCTTATGGTCGTGTGTGAGCAATCGCGGCACCCATCGCGCGGAAAGCTTTTTCATGTCCAAATATTCATGTAAAATGTGATGTACCCGTTCAGTTGAGATGCCTACAGCCTCAGCTACCTCACGCACTTTCATTCTCCGATCATCCAATATCATTCCATGGATTTTGTCGACGATTTCTGGCATGACGACCTCTTTTGGGCGACCTGAACGTTCGGCATCACTTGTACTGGTACGACCACAACGGAACTCAGTAAACCATTTCTTAACCATTGAAATTGATGGTGCAGAGTCCCCATAATATTTATCAAGTCTTTCCTTGGTTTCGGTGATGGATTTTTTACGCAAAAAATAATGCTTAATTAGCACACGAAATTCACTTTTTTCCATTTTCGTTAAAATTCACGAGATCGTCTGCTTTCAATGCCTATAAAACGCAAACCAAAAAACCCAGCTTTCTCAAAATTTTAAAGTCAGCTGTTAATCGATAACTGCTGACAGGAGCAGTGTTGTATTTAGAGCAGGTGCGCGGCAAATACAAAAAGTCACGGACTTATCAAACGACCCTCGTACTTAATGTCATATGAGGGTATACAAAAATAAGAACAGATGACTCAAGTCGGAAAGGCTAAAGTCGAGCGCGCTCGACTGTGGTAAGACCGCTAGAACTTTGCGAAAAAACACATCTCACAGTCTCAAATATGTTTTTCTAACTCGCCTTATCGTTATCATCGATTTTAAAAGAAAATGTAGCATATTGCTAAAAAAAAAATAAAAATAAGAACAGAGAAAAAACAAAAGAAAATTTATGCCCCTGAGGGTATTCGAACCGTGGACCTCAGAAAGCTTGTAATATTCAGTTTGCAACTATAACCACTTCACCATTAGCACATTGTTGTTTGGACCGGCAAAGTTGCATTATGAGACCATTCAGCTTGTTGTAGAGGATAAAAACTAATACCAACTCACTTCCCATAAAATTCTTTTAAATCAAATGCATATAATACTAAACGTAAAATATTTTAATTACTTGAAAAAAAGTAAATTTAAGAAAATCCACTATGATCGGACCGAGTAGAATTCGAACCCGTACCCTTTCGCTTCACATTCAACGACCACATCCACTCAGCCACTGCATCTTCTTGCATATACTATAAAATTGCAATCATGAGCAGTGCAAATAATGTTGGTACATATAATTAAAACACAAGTCGGAAAGGCTACACTCGAGCGCACCCGACTGTGGTACACCCGGTACAACTTTGCGAAAAATACGTCTCACTGTCTCAAATTTGTTTTTCTAACTAGCCTTATCGTTATTATCGATTTTTAAAGAAGATCTAACATAATACTAAAATAAAAAAATGAGGACTGAAAAAAACAAAAAAACTTGTGACCCTGAATGGATTTGAACCATGGACCTCAAAAAAGCTTTTAATATGCAGTTTGTAACTATAACCACACCGCCATTAGCACATTATTATTTGGACCGGCAAAGTTGCATTATGAGACCATTCAACTTATCGTTTAGGACAAAAACTAATGGCAACTAACCTTTCCTTAAAATTCCTTTTAATCAAATGCATTTAATACCTAAATATTTTAAAAGCATGCAAAAACGCAATATCCAAAAAAAAAAACACTTTTGCATTCCGTAGGAGCAATCAGTGCGCCCGTCTTTCTAATGTAACCCAAAATAGGCACACAGTTATTGAGCTATCTTCATGAAACTTGGCTCACAAGATTCTTATTTTTGCCCTCTTTAAGTAAGTCGGAACGGGCCAGATCCGACTGATATATCGTATAGGTTCATGGAACCTATCGGCCGATTTTCGTTATATTTCAAGATATAGCTATTAGGCTTACCACATTCAAATCTAAGTGTGTTCTTAATAATAAAGTTTCATCAAAATCGAACTTTTATAACTTATAAGGATCAACGATCGGCTAACGAAGGTACCTGTTGCAATTTTATTAAAATCTGAGTTCTATTACATATAGCTGTGTACAACTGCAAGGGTATAAAACCTTCGACAAGCCGAAGGTAATCTTGCTTTCATGTTTTAATTTATAGGGGAGGGTGGTGGCGTGAAAAAAATAAAGTTGATAAGCGTGCAGTTATAACACACATTGTCACAAAATTTGGTAGCTCTATCTCTTATAATAGCTGAGATCCAGGTGTTCACACGGACGGACGGACATGGCTATATCGACTCGGCTGTTGATACTGATCAAGAATATATATACTTTATGGGGTCGGAGATGTCTCCTTCTGCATGTTACATACATTTTCGGTTTGAACAAAGTTAGAATACCCTTCTACTCTATGAGTAGCGGGTATAAAAACAAAAAAAATGTATACCCCTGATTGGATTCGAACCGTAGACCTCAAAAAGCTTGTAATATGCACATTATTCTTTAGACCGGCATTATGAGACCATTCAGCTTGTCCTACAGGACAAAAACTAATACCAACTTACTTTTCATAAAATTCTTTTTAATCAAATGCATATAATACTAAACGTAAAATATTTTAATTACTTGAAAAAAAGTAAATTTAAGAAAATTCACTATGATCGGACTGAGTAGAATTCGAACCCGTACCCTTTCGCTTCACAGTCAACGACCACAATTCATCTTCAACTATAACCGCTCTGCGACATGCACAAAATCGTTAGAATCAGTAAAATTGCATTATGACACAATTCATCTTATCGTACAGGACAAAAACTAAGCCAACTCACCTCTTCCCTTAAAATTCATGTTAATCAAATGCATTTAATACTTAAAATATTTTAAAAGCTTGAAAAAAAGCATAATCCGAAAAAATAAAAACACTTTTGCATTCAGTAGGATTCGAGTCCGTACCCTTACGCTTCACAATCAACTACCACATCCACTCTGCCACTGCGCCTTCTATGAATCTACTATAAAATTGCATTAATGATCAGTGCAAATAAGTTTAGTACATATAATTGAAAACAAGTCGATTGGCTACAGTCGAGCGCGCCCAAGTTTTACAAACTTACAAGCATAATTTTAAACAGAGTATTCTGCACAAATAATTCTACTTCATAAGTCTCACACACATACAAGCGAGTGAAGCGACGTGTTACGATGTCGACGTGAACTGCTCGCCGGCTGCTGCTCGTACATTTGTACTGAAAACGTTGAAAAACCTTGAATAACTTCTGTGTTATTGATCCGATCGGATAGTAATTGGAAGGATATGTTCATATTGCATTCAGCTTTATGTGTACCAAAGCAGAGTATTATGAGTTCAATAGTTTGCTTAATATTAATAAATTACCGAATTGCGGGGGCGGTGGGCGTGGCATCAAACATTTGACATAAACGTGTTCTGCTCCGGATATACGGGAACATTCATGCCAAATTTGGTGTCTCTAGCTTTTTTAATAGCTGAGATCCGTTGTCTAAAACAAATAGACTGTCAGACGGACAGACAGACGGACATGGCTCAATCGACTCGGCTAGTGATCCTGAGCAAGAATATATATACTTTATGGGGTCTGCCACGCCTCCTTATGCCTGCTACATAAATTTCACAAAGTTAGTAAACCCTTTTTAGACCATTTTCAATGGTCGAATGGTATAAAAAATTGCTTGCCGTTGGAGTTGAACCTGCATATTTTGCATATTTAACATAAGAAAACAGAAATACCACGTGGTCACATGGCGCTACTATTTTTTTTAATATCCTCCATATTTATAGTACAATCTTACTGAAATTTTCACGAAACGTCCGAATATAGTATTTATAACGTATATAAAAAACTGTTACTTTAGAGCTAATATTGCAGCTGTAGTCAATTTTTTTTCAATTTATAGGGGAGGGTGGAGGCGAGGGAAAAATCTAAAATAAAATTGTTAAGCGTGCAGTAATAACACATATTGTCACAAAATCTGGTAGCTCTAGCTCTTATAATAGCTGAGATCCAGGTGTTCACACGGACGTACGGACAGACGGACATGGCTATATCGACTCTGCTGTTGAGACTGTTCAAGAATATATATACTTTATGGGGTCGGAGAATATACCCCTGGGGGGATTCGAACCGTAGACCTCAAAAAGCTTGTAATATGCAGTTTGAAACTCTAACCACATTATTATTTGGACCGGCAAAGTTACATTATGAGACCATTCAGCTTGTCGAACAAGACAAAAACTAATACCAACTCACTTCCCATAAAATTCTTTTTAATCAAATGAATTTAATACTAAACTTAAAATATTTAAAATACTTGAAAAAAGTAAATTTCAGAAAACCCACTAGACTTGGACCGAGTAGGGTTCGAACCCATTCCCTTTCGCTTCACTGTCAACGACCACAATTAATCTGCAACTATAAACGCTCTGCGACATGCACATAATCGTTAGAATCAGCAATATTGTATTATGAGACCATTCATATTATCGTACAGGACAAAAACTAAACCAACTCACCTCTTCCTTAAAATTCATGTTAATCAAATGCATTTAATACTTAAAATATTTTAAAAGCTTGAAAAAAGCAATATCCGAAAAAACCACTTTTACCCTTTCGCTTCACAATCAACGACCACATCCACTCAGCCACTGAACTTTCTATGCATCTACTATAAAATTGCAATATTGATCAGTGCAAATAACTTTAGTACATATAATTGAAAAAAAATTGCTTGCCGTCGAAGTTGAACCTGCATATTTTGCATATCTAACATAATAAAACAGACAAACACGTGGTCACATGACAATACTATTTCTTTAATATCTTCAATATTTATAGTCCAATCTTACTTACACGAAACGTCCGCAACATGGTATTTATAACGAATATAATAAACTTTGTTTTTTTTTTTTAATCCTTATTATTCCGCTTGGGAACTTAGGGCCTCTACTAAAGCCTTCCATCGAACTCTATTTTGCGCCGTCTGTTTAGCTCTGTCCCACGTTGTGCTCGATTGGGTCAGTTCTTGGAGGATGGTTCTTCTCCAGGTCATCTTTGGTCTTCCGATTCGTCTGCTGCCTTAAGGATTCCAGTCCAATGCCATCCTGACTAAACTGCTTGTATAGGGGGCTCACCTGTGACCCGAGCCAGCTCTGCATTGGATATTCTGTTTGGCCAGAATATCCCGCATATAATCCTCAAGCATTTGTTGCTGAAGATTTGCAGTCTCTGTGTCAACTTCTTGGTGGTGAGCCATGTCCTACTACCATATAGCAGTATGGACTTTACACATGCATTTAAATTCGGAGCTTTGTTCGCCTGCTAATTATCTTGTTGCTTCAGATGCGGTAGAGTCTCCCAAATGCTGATCGGGCTTTGGCAAGTCGGTTTGTGATGTCGTCTTCCGTTCCGCCATTGTTGGTGATGATGGTGCCAAGGTATGGGAAACTTGTGACGAACTCTATTGCGTTCCCATATATGGTGATGTTCCCTTGACTGGAGTGGATGAAGCGCATTGCCTTGGTCTTGGCTTTATTAATCTTAAGTCCGATCTTGCTTGCTAGCCTGGCGAGGTCATCTGTCTTGCTCTGGATGTCGCAGAGCCTGTGAGAGGTCAGACAAATGTCGTCTGCATAATCCAAGTCCTCAAGGTGTCTGGTGAGGCTCCATGTGATTCCACGCTTGGGGTTGCACACTTCCTTCATGAGCTCGTCGACCACGATGTTGGGCAACCTTGCCGATTTCCAATATTCGTCTGGAAAGGTGCACTTGTTTTCCCGTTGTGCAGTACCGCCAAGATGTTGGTGGGTTCTCCTTTCCTTGCCAGTGCTCTCCATATTGCCGCTCTGTCCACTGAATCAAACGCCTTCTTGAAGTCTATGAACAGTAGGTAGAGTGGTGCTCTCCATTCCACAGCTTGTTCGGTGATTATGCGTAGTGTATTTGCCTGGTCTACGCAACTCCTGTGTGGTCTGAATCCCGCCTGTTCATCTCGGATTGTTGGCTCGATCATTTCCTGAAGACGTTCGTTCAGTATGGTGGCCAACACTTTGTAGCTAGTAATTGCAATCACTGAGGTCCCCTTTCTTGGCAAGCTTAACAATGACACCGCCCTTCCAAGAGTCCGGTACCGTTTCGCTTTCCCATATGCGGGAGAAATGCGGGTGCAGTGTTTCAGCCCTCAGCTGGGTATCAACTTGTAGAAGTTCAGCTGATATGTTGTCTTCCCCAGCTGCCCTATTATGCTTCAGCTTCTTGATTGCATCTCCGATCTCTCGTACCGATGGGGGCGAAGATGATCTCCTGACGCTCCCACTTGCTGGGGCAATGCTTCGGAAATCTGTTGCCACTGTTGTCGTCGAGACGTGGCAGATTTCCATGAAGTGTTGCCGCTATCTCCGGATTTGTGCGTCCACATTGGATATTAGGTCGCCTGCTAGATCTCTGATAGGTTGAGACTGTTTGTTGTGTCTTCTGGTGATCCGTGCAATCAACTGATATAGCGTGCGCATGTTGTTTTGGCCTGCCACTCGTTCCTCGTTGTCCGCAAAACTATCCTGTAGTGCTCTGTTGTCGTACCTGGCGGATCGTTTCACAGCTTTGCACATTGTCCGGTATTCGTCGTGGTTTTGCGCCAGCTGGTCCGCTATTGATTTAAGATTGTTTCTCCGTCTAATTAGGTCCCAAGTTCTCTCTGATATCCAGCCGGTTCTTTCGCGTTGTCGTGTGCCAATCATTTGTTCCGCGGTGGTCCAAAGTGTCCTGCAAGTTTGTTCCCATGGGCAGCCTTCGTCTGGGATCAGTTGTTCTCGCAGCGAGGATGCCATCCTTGCAGTCAGGTTGCTGTCCCTTAGTAGGTGCAGGATTAGGGGAGGCGCACTACGGTGTTGTCTGTTGGTGCCGATCGTCGAGTGGTTGCGGTTCAACTTTATTGAAAGTTCTCCAATGACCAACTCGTGATCGCTATCTATAGCTGCTCCCCTTTTATTCCACACATTGATTAGTGACTGCCTCCATTTCCTGCTGATGCATATATGGTCGATCTGGTTGTGCGTGTTGCCATTTGGAGATGTCCATGTGTATTTATAGACATCTTTATGCGGAAACAACGTGCCCCCAATAACTAGTTGGAACATCTGACAGATTTCAACTAGCCTCTCACCATTGTCGTCGCGAGTCCCTATACCGTGGCTGTCCCATTACTGATTTAAGTCCGATGTTCTTGAGTTGCAATACAGTCTTAATTTAGGCATCATTCATAACTGGCGTGGTTGTTGCTGTACACAGAGAAGCAATGAATGGTGCTTGGTTCTATGTTAGCCTATCTTTGCATTGAAATCACCCATGAGAATAATGATGTAACCCTGCCGTAGCTTAGTGAGGGTCGCTGTGAGCGCAGTGTAGAAGTCGTAATTAAGGTTTTCGTTGGCGTCTTCGGTCGGGGCATAGCACTGAATGATATTTATGTGTCTAACCTTGCACTTGAACCTAGCGGTAATGAGTCTGTCAGATACGGGTTCCCAGGAATTGAGCGCCTTCTTGATCTTACTGGCTACAAATATTCCTACACCATGTCTGCTGCCTTCATTACTGCCACTGTGCAAGACTAGATTGCTATTGGCAGTTGTTGTTTCCCCACTGCCGGACCACCTCATCTCGCTAATGCCAAATATTTCCTTTAAAGTTCTAACGTTCCATTGTCCAATTCGTGTCCGTTTTGAAATCCCTAAATCAACGAGTTAGAGGAGCCGTTTTTGTTTATTTCTCTAGTATTGGTTTCTGTAATCATTAAGTTTTCGTTCGATCTGGTTGTTGGCCAGATGCGACTTATCCCAAAGGTGTTATTGGTTTTTTGGTGTAAGAATATAACACGTAGAATGAATAAACGTGGAGTTGCGATACAGTCTAAATTTAGGCATCATTAATAACTGGTGTTGTTGTTGCTGTACGCAGAGATGCAATGAATGGTGCTTGGTTCTAAGTTAGGGGGGGATTTGGGCAAGCAGGGCTGCCGAAAATTGTTGAAAGAGGCATTGTACTAATTAGAAAATGCCTTCTATTAAGTAGAGAAGCATTTGTAAAGGGACGATTGAAGGGCCATGTCTCTTCCCATGAGAAGGTTTCGAACCTGCTACTTTATGTTTAGCAGCCAAGTGTATTGTCCATTTTCTTCAATTTATAGGGGCGGGTGGAGGCGTGGAAAAAATCTAAAATACAATTGATAAACGTGCATTAAGAACACATATGTATTGTCACAAAATTTGGTAGCTCTAGCTCTTATAATAGCTGAGATCAATGTGTTCACACGGACGGATGCACAGACAGACCGACAGACGGACATGGCGAGACATTGAGACTCATCAAGAATATATATACTTTATGGGGTCGGAGATGTCTCCTACTGCATGTGATATACATTTTCGGTTTGAACAAAGTTATAATACCCTTCTACTCTATGAGTAGCGGGTATAAAAACAAAAAAAATGTATACCCCTGAGGGGATTCGAACCATAGACCTCAAAAAGCTTGTAATATGTAGTTTGCAACTATAACCACTCTGCCATTAGCACATTATTATTTGGACTGGCAAAGTTGCATTATGAGACCATTCAACTTTTCGTACAGGACAAAAACTAAGTGTGATCGAACTCGATAGCCTTACATGAGTATCGAGATCGCGAAAGACCTTCTCTAGGCACGGACCACGGCATTCATCGCTGCTTCTTGGCTTTTGCCTCTTACACGCTCCAATCAGTTAATTAATAAATTCAGTCTATGTCAATTCGTGAATAAATACTAAAACTTATTTCTGTGTACGATACACATTAAATTGGTGACCCCGACGTGATTCACTATATACATACACTCATAAAATTTGCATAAATTTTTGGCAATTCCAGCCATGGAAGACGACGCCTACGTTTTCCACGATCCCGTTGCTCGAGTTCCCGACGCTGCAATCAACCGCGTGGCTGTAAAAATACCACCATTTCGGCCCGAGCACCCCGAATTATGGTTGTCCTACATCGAAGCCCAATTTATTTTTGCGGGAATAACTACTGACGACACAAGGTTCAACACAGTTCTGGCATCAATCGAAGCACCAGTTTTGGCGCGAATTTCCGACGCAGTAGTCAACCAGCCAAGCGTAGGCAAATATGAAAATTTAAAATCTTGCATTTTGGAACGCTTCTGTGAAAGCGAACAGAAGAAAATCCAGAAGTTAATATCGGAGATCGACCTTGGTGATAAGAGTCCTTCACAATTGCCTTATGAGTTAAGCTCGCTCGCCGCAAATAAAGTTAATGAAAGCTTCTTACAAGCACTTTGGGTGCAGCGCTTACCAACACAAGTGCAAACTACTGCACGATTGCCCGCCTCAGCATCAGCGACAGCTTTTCCAAAATAAAATTCCTTATCGACACCGGCGCCGACATTTCAGTGTTGCCACCCTGTAAAAATCCAAAGCTTCTTTTCGCAGCCAATGGCTCAAAAATACAAACCTATGGAGAAAAACGCATAACATTATCACTCGGACTAAGGCGAAATTTCGTTTGGACTTTCGTGGTAGCTAACGTCAATTGCGTTATCATTGAATCCGATTTTCTTCAATACTTTGACTTGTTCATTGACATTAAGCGATCGAGCAACGCTATCCGAATCGACCTGTGGCACGCCTCCGCATGAAATAGCTCGGATTTTATCCTACGATGCGTGCAACCAATACGCTAAGCTACTTCACGAATATCGAGATCTCGCAACGATCAATTCAAACAGGCTGTTAATAACATCAAAAATAACCCATTTTATCATGACAAACGGCCCGCCCACTCACGCTCGTCCACGACGACTGGCAGCAGACAAACTCAAAGCAGCGCAGAGCGAGTTTTCCTATCTCTTGGATAAAGGAATATGTCGTCCCTCAAAGAGCAACTGGTCAAGCCCTTTCCACATGGTAAAGAAAGCGAACGGAGAATGGCGTCCATGCGGAGACTACCGAGCTTTAAACAACGTAACAGTGCATGATCGATATCCGATTCCGTACATACTGGATGTAACGAGCATTTTATACGTTAAGAATATATTTTTTAAAATCGACCTGCAAAAAGCATATCACCAGATTCCTGTCGAGCCGCAAGATATTCCCAAAACAGCCATTATCACGCCTTTTGGGTTATTCGAATTCGTTCGGCTTGCGAAATGCAGCGCAGACTTTTCAGCGGAACATAAACGACGTCATTCAGGGCCTCGATTTTGCTTTCGCATACATCGATAACATTTTGATCGCTTCAGATTCCGCAGCGTAGCACGAGACGCACCTCCGCATAGTCCTTGACCGCCTCCGAAAGGCACAACCCACCGTGAACTTCGAGAAGTGTCAGTTCGGAAAGTCGTAACTCACTTTCCTGGGTCATGACATCAGCCAGCACGGCTTAAAACCATCTGAATCTTAAGTGGGAGCCATTCGTCACTTTAAAAAACCGCTTATCGCTAAGGATCTAAAAAAGTTTCTGGGTATGATTAACTTCTATCAATCATTTATCCCACGTGCTGCTGATAAGCAACACATACAAAACATTAAAAACGACAAAACTGCGATAATATGGTCTACAGAAGCCGATCACGCGTTCAACGCCTGTAAAAACGAGCTCGCAAATGCTACGTTGCTGAACTACATGGCACCAAATTCTCAAGTAACGTTGACCACCATGCATCTGACGACGCTATGTGCTGTGTTACATCAGATCGTCAACTGACAAACACAGCCACTGGGTTTCTTCTCCAAGAAATTTTCATCGGCGCAAAAGAAGTACAGCACCTACGATAGAGAGCTCACCGCTATTTATCAGGCCATTCTGCATTTCAAGTATGCACTGGAGGGCAGAAATTCTGTAATCTTCACCGACCATAAGCCGCTGATGTTCGCCTTTATTCAAAATAGTAAGAAAACATCACCACGACGCGCCTGGCAACTGGATTTTATTAGCCAATTCAGCACCAACATTCAGCACATCTCGGGAGAGGAAAAAAATGTGGCTGACCTTCTCTCACGCATCGACGCCATCAAACACAAAGATTTTGACGAGATAACACTTGAGAAGGAAAGCGATGACGAACTACAATCTCTGCTTAAGTCTGACCCAGAAAATACCATATCACTAACAAAATTGTTCATTCCAGGCTCAAACAAACAATTGTACTGCCACGTTAACAATAAACAGGTAAGCCCGTTTGTGCCCAGGTGCCTACGCTTAACGGTAGTCCAAGGCCTATATTCGCTATGCCATCCAGGAGTTAAGGCAACGAACAAATTGGTTAGCAAGCACTGCGTTTGGCCTCGCAAGGCAAAGGATGTCGCCAAAATCGTACGTTCTTGTATCCCGTGCCAAAAAGCCAAAGTCCAACGCCACACCAAATCGCCACTTGGAGGGTTTGCCGCGTGCGACGCTCGCTTCGAGCACATCAATATAAATATCATTGGCCCACTGCTCTCTTCGAACGGATATCGATACTGTCTTATGTGCATCCATCGCTTCTCACGATGGCCTGCTGCGATTCCCTTAATTGACATTACAGTCAGTTGCCAGTGTACTGATTTCTGGCTGGTTAGCGCTGTATGGAATCCCGCTCCACATCACAACGGATTAAGGATGGCAGTCCACACTGTTCCAAGAGCTTTCTAAAATCTATGGTTTTAAACATCTATGTACGCACGACGGCATACCACCCATAAGCTAACGGCATGGTCGAAAGATGGCACAGAACATTAAAAGCTGCCATTAAATATTCTGATCCAATCAACTGGAGCACTGCATTGCACCTCATCCTACTAGGACTACGCACCACGATCAAAGACGACATCGGGTTAAGTCCAGCCGAAATGGTGTACGGCACAACACTGCGAGTTCCTGGCGGAATTTTTTCATCAAGCACTGAAAGCACTGTGACAACTCTCTTTCAATAGTGTGATCGAACTCGATAGCTTTCGCTATCGAGATCGTGAGAGGTCTTCTCTACGGCATTCATCGCTGCTTCTTGGCTTTTGCCACTTACACGCTCCAATCAGTTAATTAATAAATTCAGTCTATGTCAATTCGTGAATAAATACTAAAACTTATTTCTGTGTACGATACACATTAAAAATTAATTTAATCAACTTCATTTAATACTAAACTTACAATATATTAAGTAATTGAAAAAAAGCAATATCCGAAAAACCCCATTTGCTTCCAGTAGGATTCGAACCCGTACCTTTTCGCTTCACAATCAACGACCACATCCACTCAGCCACTGCATCTTTTTTGTATATACTATAAAAATGCAATCATGAGCAACAAATAATGTTGGTACATATAATTGGAAAACAAGTTGGAAAGGCTACAGTGGAGCGCGCCCGACTGTGGTATACCCGCTACAACTTTGCAAAAAAATACGTTTCACTGTCTTATATTTGTTTTTCTACCTCGCCTTATCACTATCATCGATTTTAAAAGAAGATGTAAAATAATGCTAAAAAAATTGAGAACTGAAGAAAAACAAAAAAACCCTGAGGGGGTTTGAACCATGGACTACAAAAAAAGATTGTAATATGCAGTTTGCAACTCTAACCACATTATTATTTGGACCGGCAAAGTTACATTATGAGACCATTCAGCTTGTCGAACAAGACAAAAACTAATACCAACTCACTTCCAATAAAATTCTTTTTAATCAAATGCATTTAATACTAAACTTAAAATATTTAAAATACTTGAAAAGAGTAAATTTCAGAAAACCCTCTAGAATCGGACCGAGTAGGATTCGAACCCATTCCCTTTCGCTTCACAGTCAACGACCACAATTCATCTGCAACTATAACCGCTCTGCCACATGCACATAATCGTTAGAATCAGCAAAATTGCATTATGACACAATTCATCTTATCGTACAGGACAAAAACTAAACCAACACACCTCTTCCCTTAAAATTCATGTTAATCAATGCATTTAATACATAAAATATTTTAAAAGCTTGAAAAAAAGCATAATCCGAAAAAAAAACACTTTTGCATTCAGTAGGATTCGAGCCCGTACCCTTACGCTTCACAATCAACGATCACATCCACTCTGCCACTGCGCCTTCTATGAATCTACTATAAAATTGCAATAATGATCAGTGCAAATAACTTTAGTACATACATATATTTGAAAACAAGTCGATAGGCTACAGTCGAGCACTTCCCACCGAAACCCCCTCGATCGTTCCAAGTTCACTAACAATGTTATTGAACCGAGAAACATTGTAGCTAATATGCAAATGTCGCAACTGCAGACACATCCGCTTAGAAGCTACATCAGCAGGAATATGACTATGTCAAAGCATTGGACAGGTGGCCGGCTGCAAAATTATAATGTAAACAAAATTGTGCTAGCTAAGATATATATATAAGACAAAGGCATTTATCAGATTGGAATTCACTTTTTTTTCAAGATTGCTATCGAACGGACGTGTATTATCCAGACATATTAAATAAACTTAAAATTATAAATATCACAAAAGAGATAAAGTACTGTATTATGGAAGAACACAATTTGGAAATTGACTAGAGTAGCGATACATATCTGGATATTGTAACTATCTACGTCACCTGGGCCACGATTGACAGAACCAAGAGGGCTCCCGCTCTGATGGTGACTGGCGCAGCCGGAAAACGGAATGAACTTACACAAGATTATATTTAAGATTATGCAGTGAGTAGAGTGCAGTGGAAAATAATAAAAGAAACATGTAGCAAATATACGCAGCTTAAAACTATAAACCAGTGATCCGGCAAAAAAAAAAGGCCTACATATAACTAAAAACATACAAACAAAAGAACATATCACAAAAAAAAAAAAAATACACACACAAAACACATAAGCAGAATTAAACTATACACATATAAATGACCAACAGTATATGTCACAAATATAAACAGTGACGTGGTGGCGGAGTCAAACGCTGACGATGAAACTACATTGTATGTATTTAGTGGCAACAAAAAAGTGCTGACAAAAAAAAATTCAGTTGCTATAGTCGAGTGGAGTATAGCAAAGATCAATCGCTGATATTGCTATACTTATACATTCGCTTCAACAAGACATCAAACGATGATGTCACTGTTGTTGTAAAATAGCTGCACAAAAGAATACCACACAATCTTAAACACATTAGTGCCGTAGTGAAAGAGTGAAGTTTAGTAATGATCAAACGCTGATACTTACTTACAAACTCACTTCAACAGGGTATCAAACGCTGAGACTACTGTTGTTGTCACATAGCATGGCAAGAATAAATATATAAACTATTTGCAAGTTCGTATTATGTATTTAAAAGTAGCAATATCTATCGCTGATATTAGACTACAAAGAATGCTGATACGATCCCAATAGCAGTATACATACATACATGCATTCAAAATTAATGTGGCACGATCATTGATTTACAGAGCTATACACATTAATTCAAAATTAATAAAGTTTCTTTTAATTTACAAAAAACTGCTGCACAGTAAAAGATACATATATCTAAAAACAAACATATATTAAAGTATCCTATATTACAGAGAGAACACCACAAACACTCACTACGAGTAACATATACACTATAAACAAAAAAAAAATTATTATACATATAACATTGTTAAAAACAACACTAAATATTGCACACAAATTGTAACGCACATCTATCTTATATAAATATTCTTAGAACACAATATTTGAAAGAAAAGAGTGTATTAGGATTCGACTTGGAAGTAGCTTGTGTCTAGATGTCAAAGAAACCTGTAGAAAAAACTAAACAGGGACTAGGCTCAAGTAAATCCGCAGGCCCAACTACTAGAGCGAGTAGTCAGATTGTTGAACAGGTAGCAAATAATATGGATTCTGGCAACGCTTCTCATTCGATCTCACCAACGGTGAGTGGAGTAAGCACTATATCAACGACATTGAGCCCTAATGATATATTATCATTCATTAAGGAATTGCCAACGTTTGATGGCCAGCCAAGTCAGTTGGATAAATTCATCACTAATGTCGAGGAAGTAATAATGCTTATTAGGGGCACCGATCAAACTCCCTATGAATTATTACTTCTTCGGGCTATAAGAAATAAAGTTGTAGGAAAAGCATATGAGAGTTTGACCCTAGCCGGTACCTCACTAGTGTGGGATGATATTAAGGAGGGACTCAAAAGATTGTATGGCAGTAAGAAATCAGAAGTGATTCTCCTTAGGGAAATTCAATCACTCCCAGATAATCTGTCACTAGGTCAGGTATTCGCAACAATTACCAAAATTAGAGGGCAGCTCATATCATCGGTACAAGGAGGAAATCACGCGGCCACTGTAATGGAAGCGAAGAAACAACTTTATAACGAGGTTGCTCTGAACTCATTCATGGTCGCTCTAAGAGAACCCCTTAGAACGATTAAAAGACTAAAAAACCCTACAACTATAGAACGGGCCTACGAATTTTGTCAAGTAGAACAAACTTTCTATTACCAAGGAAAGAGAGATAGAAGTTATGCAGAGCGAGGCAATCAAGGTAGTCGTACGAATCCGTACAATAATCAAAATCAGAGACAGACTAACAATAGATTCAGTAGCGGACAGAAACAATATAATAATAATGGCAAAAATAAAAATAATACCTTAGCTAATACTAGATCCAAAAGAGATCACAAAAATTGAAGAGATCATAAGAAAACAAAATGTTACTATCGAGACAAAACAAGACATATACAAATTAATTAAACTAAATACATATAATATACAAGATAAAATAATATTTGAAATTATGATACCTATATTCGAAAAACAAAATTATAAAATTGCTAGAATTATACCATTACCACTCAACAAAACATTTTTTTATAATAGCACCTAAATTTATAGCATACAACGATTATAAAATTGTACACCTTTCGAGCAAATGCCAACAAACTGCCAACAAATCTATTTGCGACATAGAAAGCATTAAAACACGACCAACAAATGAATTATGTATCCAGAACCTACTAAAGAATAATCACAGTAATTGTGACATGCAAAATACAGGCATGGTCACAAATATATTTGAACCAGAAAAGGGATACATCTTCATCTTTAATGCGAAGAAAACTAAAGTAAAAACACCAGAAGGCAATGAGACCTGCATAAACGGATCGGCGATAATAACTTATGGAAATGCTACAATAGAAGTAAATGGACTGGACTATGTTAACACTGAAGAAAGTATAGTAGAACATCCGGAGATAATTATGCCACCTACAAGAGGAATTTAAAGAAACAACACAGTGGAAACACTGACACTGCAAAGACTGCATCTAGAAGCAATAGACACACACAAGAGGGTAATCATCGCAAGTAACACAACAACACAGCACACGTCCATCCTTTATATGATAGTGTCAGTACTATCCATAGCGGCAATCATTGGCTGGAAAGCAAGAAGGCCTGTCACAATTTTTACGCCAAATCCAGAACATCATGTACCCATGGTCGCGCTGAACATACCGTCATTATGGCCATCGCTTCAATCTGGGGGGGAGGAGTTACCGACCCATCGGTACCACGCCTACACTCCCCACCGAAACCCCCTCGATCGTTCCAAGTTCACTAATAATGTTATTGAACCGAGAAACATTGTAGCTAATAAGCAAATGTCGCAACTGCAGACACATCCGCTTAGAAGCTACATCAGCAAGAATATGACTATGTCAAAGCATTGGACAGGTGGCCGGCTGCAAAATTATAATGTAAACAAAATTGTGCTAGCTAAGATATATATAATGACATATCCATTCTACACCCACACTTTAAACTCCCCAAACTCACACACACACGCACAATATTGTAAAACGCACATACACACATTAATGTATAAGCACCATTATTGTAAAACGCACATACACACATTAATGTATAAGTACAATATGTAATCAAAGAACGAGAGCCCTTCGATTAACTTTGGTTCCCACAGATCATAAATCTGGAAACCCGATCACCCAAATAATTGTCCCCCAATTCGACCACTTGGCTAGCCCCAATGTTTACAGCAAGCCAACTGAAATAATAGAACCTGATCACCCAAACAATTGTCCCCCAATTCGATCACTTGGCTAACCCCAATGTTTACAGCGAGCCAACTGAAATAATAATGAAGCTTCATCACCCGGGTCTCCGCCCAATGTTTAGAGCGAGCCAACTGAAATAACAAAACTTTATCACCCGAGCTTCCGCTCAGGCACTTGTCTCAGGATTCTCCAATTACCCCTATTTATCGGGAACCTCTCCCTCTCTCAATGAGAGAACATCAAAATCAAATCAGCCAAACTCTCTCAAAGAGAACATTAGAATCAAATTAGCCAAACTCTCTTAAAGAGTTTGCTCTCTTAACACCCACTCTGCCTATATAAACCCAGGCGCGCTTCCAAGCAGTAGTTCAGTTCAGTTCAGGAGAGTTCAGTAAACTTTCAGTTTAATTCAGCTTAATCCCGATCACCGAGTACGCTATCAACCGCGATAGCTCACTAAAGTCTATTATCAACCAAAGATAATCTGATGGCTCTAGTTCTTCCTTTGGAAGAAAAATAAAAAGTGTTTAATTAATAAAAAGACTTAGAAAACAACTGTGTTTTTGTTTTTTTTTTATTAAACCCTCGGTCTGAATTCGTTAATGGCGCAGCCGGTAGGATAAAACGGAAAAGTTGTGCGACTCGTTTACCGATATCAATCTAGTGATAAAAGATCCTTGTACGACCAAGCGATTCTTTTTGTGATTGAACCACGCGAATCGGCGCTAAAGTAAACTTGACCTCGTAATACAATAAAATCGTTTTATCCGCCAAAGAACTTACGGTGATTGACACACAATAGTCAATCTACTGCAAGAACAATAAAAGTGTAAAAACAACCAAAAAACAATAAAAGTGTAAAAACAACCAAAAACAATAAAAGTGTAAAAACAACCAAAAACCAAACAAACCCTGCTAAAACAAAATAACAATGGCAACCGAACAAGTTCAACTATTGTCGGAGCCCCACCTTAATCAGGCATTAGGTCAAGTAAGACAAATACCTGTATTTAACGGAAACACGCAAGAGCTCAGTGCCTTCATCAAAAGGATCGAGTTCATACTCCAGCTATACCCAACAAGTGACACCAGACAGAAGCATGTGTTCTTCAGTGCCATCGAGATGCAACTCACAGGAGATGCCCAACGCGTATCCCAACTTTCAGGAGCCAGAAGCTGGCCAGACCTAAGGAGTGCCCTTATTGACGAGTACAAAACCCAAACATCATGTGAGGAGTTGTTACGACGTCTTTACAACACACCTTTCCCCGGAACTATCCGTAAGTTCGTCGAAGATTTAGAAACTAAGTCATTTATAATATCAAACAAACTCATGTTAGAAAACGATATCAATAACACCATATATTACACAAATGCGTTAAACACTACAATTAAAAAAGTAATCAAGAGAAAGTTACCTGATAGGCTATTTATGACTCTTGCTAGATCTGATATATCAACAGTATCCAAACTTAAACAAGTAGCGCAAGAAGAAGACGTATACGAATTAACTTACAACGACAAAACAAAACCCCAAAATAATTCTAAATAAAATCCTTCCCAAAACTCAAAGAGTAAAGGACAAAATTAAAATTTCGTGAACAATTCAATGCATGTCACAAATAAATCTTCTCCAAGCACTAGTTCCAAACCAGTGGAATCAAATCCACAAGTTTTCAATGAATTTAAACAAAAACTAAATTCGGGTAGAGCCCAAAATTCCCTTAATTACCAACAACAAGGTAGCAATGCACCAAACCCTCCAGTTAAAAGGCAAAGAGAAAATGCTAGTGGCCAATACAAAATGGACACAGGCGAAAATTTTCTTCAACCAGCCTCGGAATCGGAAAGCGATTCAGAAGAAGAGGAAACCCATTCTTAAAAATTAAAATTAATAATATTACCCTTAGATGCCTAGTAGACACTGGTTCATCTATCAATATTATGAAACAAAATTTTTTCAATTTTCCAACCAAGCCTGGAATAGTATTAAACCAAAGCGTTTCATTGCATTCAAGCAAACTATGTCCTACTAAACAAACCTTTTTTATTCACAATTTCTCAGAAAATTATGACTTACTGTTAGGTAGAAATTATTTAGAGTCAACTAATGCTCAAATTAACTACTCAACTCAAACGGTCAATATAAATGGTTATCCATTTAAAATGTGGTACGACCACACCCAAACAGATGAGCCCAAGGCTACCAACGAGTGCCCTAAGTCATCTAACACAGAGGAAACACCTCTACTTACCCCAAAAAAGGAGAAATCCCTCCTAGAAATTAAAACGTGGAATTCCCACAAACAACAAGATAGGTCCCAAGTTACCAATGAGTACCCCAGTCTATCTGACCAAGAGGAAACCCCTCCTAAAACACAAAAAAGAAAGAAAACCTCTTTCAAAAAAGATAGGTCCCAAGCTACCAATGAGTGCCCCAGTCTATCTAAAATAGAGGAAGAACCTCTAAACATAGAAGAAGCCCTTCTAGAAAAAATGTGGAATCCCCACGAACAACAAGATAGGTCCCAAGTTACCAATGAGTGCCCCAGTCTATCTAAAATAGAGGAAGAACCTCTAAACATAGAAGAAGCCCTTCTAGAAATACCTTCTAACTTCGCCTTAGACGACGAGTTAAGAGAATCCAATGTATTCAGATTGGAACATCTGAATACAGAAGAAAGGGAACAACTTTCGCATGTTTTGTTAGAGTACAATGATATTCAGTACAGAGAAGGTGAAAATTTGACCTTCACAAGTACGATTAAACATTCTATTCTTACAAAGCACGAAGACCCTATTTATAAAAAACCTTATAAATACCCCCAAGCGTTTGATCAAGAGGTCAACAAACAAATTAACGAAATGATAGAACAAAATATAATTAGGAAATCTAAATCCCCTTATTGTTCTCCAATTTGGATTGTCCCAAAGAAAAGCGATGCTTCTGGCAAACCAAAATTTCGATTAGTCATAGACTATCGCAGTCTCAATGAAATAACCATTGACGACAAATTCCCTATTCCTGTAATGGACGAAATATTAGACAAGCTTGGACGCTGTCAATACTTCTCAACTATTGATTTAGCTAAAGGTTTCCATCAAATTCAAATGGACCCGCAATCAATATCCAAAACAGCATTTTCAACAAAACACGGACATTACGAATATCTTCGTATGCCCTTCGGTCTGAAAAATGCAGCAGCAACTTTTCAACGTTGCATGAACAACCTCCTAGAAGATTTAATCTACAAGGATTGTCTAGTTTACTTAGATGATATTATCATTTATTCCACTTCATTAGAGGAACACATAATATCATTGAAAAGAGTATTCGAAAAGCTACGATCAGCTAACTTAAAATTGCAACTTGACAAATGTGAATTTCTAAAGAAAGAAACTGAATTTCTTGGTCACATTATCACAACAGACGGTATAAAACCGAACCCCAACAAAATAAACGCAATTGTTAATTTTCCCATTCCTAAAACCACAAAAGGAATAAAGTCTTTTCTTGGACTCTGCGGATTTTACCGTAAGTTCATCCCCAATTTTGCAAAAATAGCAAAACCAATGACACTCAAATTAAAAAAAGGAGCAATAATCAATACAGAAGATACCGATTACATGTCCGCTTTCGAAAAACTAAAAGTACTTATCAAATACTAATATACCCTAACTTCGAAAAGAAATTTTCATTAACAACAGATGCGAGTAATATAGCTATAGGTGCTGTATTATCTCAAGAGCATAAACCCATTTGCTATGCAAGCAGAACTCTTAATGAACACGAGCTCAATTACTCAGCAATAGAAAAAGAACTATTAGCTATAGTATGGGCAACAAAATATTTCAGGTCTTACCTATTCGGTAGAAAGTTTGAAATATTAAGCGATCATAGGCCACTTGTATGGCTAAGTAACGTAAAAGAACCCAATATGAAATTACAAAGATGGAAGATAAAGTTAAATGAATATGATTATAATATCCAATACCTACCTGGTAAGGAAAATCATGTCGCTGGTTTCCATCTGGAAACCCGATCACCCAAATAATTGTCCCCCAATTCGATCACTTGGCTAGCCCCAATGTTTACAGCGAGCCAACTGAAATAATAATGAAGCTTCATCACCCGGGTCTCCGCCCAATGTTTAGAGCGAGCCAACTGAAATAACAAAACTTTATCACCCGAGCTTCCGCTCAGGCACTTGTCTCAGGATTCTCCAATTACCCCTATTTATCGGGAACCTCTCCCTCTCTCAATGAGAGAACATCAAAATCAAATCAGCCAAACTCTCTCAAAGAGAACATTAGAATCAAATTAGCCAAACTCTCTTAAAGAGTTTGCTCTCTTAACACCCACTCTGCCTATATAAACCCAGGCGCGCTTCCAAGCAGTAGTTCAGTTCAGTTCAGGAGAGTTCAGTAAACTTTCAGTTTAATTCAGCTTAATCCCGATCACCGAGTACGCTATCAACCGCGATAGCTCACTAAAGTCTATTATCAACCGAAGATAATCTGATGGCTCTAGTTCTTCCTTTGGAAGAAAAATAAAAAGTGTTTAATTAATAAAAAAACTTAGAAAACAACTGTGTTTTTGTTTTTTTTATTAAACCCTCGGTCTGAATTCGTTAATATATATAAGACTAAGGCATTTTCTCAGATTGGAATTCACTCTTCATTCAAGATTGCTATCGAACGGACGTGTATTGTCCAGACATATTAAATAAACTTAAATTTATAAATATCACAAAAGAGATAAAGTACTGTATTATGGAAGAACACAATTTGGAAATTGACTAGAGTAGCGATACATATCTGGATATTGTAACTATCTACGTCACCTGGGCCACGATTGACAGAACAAAGAGGACTCCCGGTCTGATGGTGACTAGCGCGCCCAATTTTTACAAACATACAAGCATTATTTTAAATAGAGTATTCTGCACAAATAATTCTACTACATAAGTCTCACACACACAAGCGAGTGAAGCGACGCGTTACGATGTCGACGTCAACTGCTCAACGTAGCGCGCCGGCTGCTGCTCGTACATTTGTACTGAAAACGTTGACTAGAATAACTTCTGTGTTATTGATCCGATCGGATAGTAATTGGAAGGATATGTTCATATTGCATTCAGCTTTCTGTGTACCAAAGCAGAGTATTATGAGTTCAATAGTTTTAATATTAATAAATTAGCGAATTGCGGGGGCGGTGGGCGTGGCATCAAATATTTGACGTAAACCTGTTCTGCTCCGCATATACAGGAACATTCATGCCAAAGATGGTGTCTCTAGCTTTTTTAATAACTGAGATCCGTTGTCTCAAACAAATAGACAGTCAGACGGACAGACAGACGGACATGGCTCAATCGACTCGGCTAGTGATCCTGAGCAAGAATATATATACCTTATGGGGTCAACCACGCCTCCTTATGCCTGTTACATACATTTCGCAAAGTTAGTAAACCCTTTTTTGACCATTTTCAATGGTCGAATGGTATAAAAAATTGCTTGCCGTTGGAGTTGAACCTGCATATTTTCCATATTAAACATAATAAAACAGACAAAACACGTGGTCACATAGCACTACTATTTCTTTAATATCCTCCATATTTATAGTCCAATCTTACTGAAATTTTCACGAAACTTCCGAATATGATATTTATAACGTATATAAAAAACTGTTACTGTAGAGCTAATATTGCAGCTGTAGTCCATTTTTTTTTTCAATTTATAGGGGCGGGTGGAGGCGAGGGAAAAATCTAAAATAAAATTGATAAGCGTGCAGTAATAACATATTTTGTCACAAAATCTGGTAGCTCAAGCTCTGATAATAGCTGAGATCCAGGTGTTCACACGGACGGACGGACAGACGCACATGGCTATATCGACTCTGCTGTTGAGGATCAAGAATATATATACTTTATGGGGTCGGAGATTATACCCCTGGGGGGATTCGAACCGTAGAACATTAATATTTGGACTGGCAAAGTTGCATTATGAGACCATTCAGCTTTTCGTACAGGACAAAAACTAAGTGTGATCGAACTCGATATCCTTACATGAGTAACGAGATCGCGAGAGGCCTTCTCTAGGCAAGGACCACGGCAGTCATCGTTGCTTCTTGGGTTTTGCCTCTTACACGCTCCAATCAGTTATTTAATACATTCAGTCTATGTCAATTCGTGAATAAATACTAAAACTTATTTCTGTGTACGATACACATTAAATTGGTGACCCCGTATTGATTCACTATATACATACACTCGAAAATCTGCATCAATTTTGGCAACCAACGACGCCATGGAAGACGACGCCTACGTTTTTCACGATCCCGTTGCTTGAGTTCCCGACGCTGCAATCAACCGCGTGGCTGTAAAAATACCACCATTTCGGCCCGAGCACCCCGAATTATGGTTGTCCTACATCGAAGCCCAATTTATTTTTGCGGGAATAACTACTGACGACACAAGGTTCAACACAGTTCTGGCATCAATCGAAGCACCAGTTTTGGCGCGAATTTCCGACGCAGTAGTCAACCAGCCAAGCGTAGGCAAATATGAAAATTTAAAATCTTGCATTTTGGAACGCTTCTGTGAAAGCGAACAGAAGAAAATCCAGAAGTTAATATCGGAGATCGACCTTGGTGATAAGAGTCCTTCACAATTGCCTTATGAGTTAAGCTCGCTCGCCGCAAATAAAGTTAATGAAAGCTTCTTACAAGCACTTTGGGTGCAGCGCTTACCAACACAAGTGCAAACTATTGCACGATTGCCCGCCTCAGCATCAGCGACAGCTTTTCCAAAATAAAATTCCTTATCGACACCGGCGCCGACATTTCAGTGTTGCCACCCTGTAAAAATCCAAAGCTTCTTTTCGCAGCCAATGGCTCAAAAATACAAACCTATGGAGAAAAACGCATAACATTATCACTCGGACTAAGGCGAAATTTCGTTTGGACTTTCGTGGTAGCTAATTCGAGAAGTGTCAGTTCGGAAAGTCGTAACTCACTTTCCTGGGTCAAGACATCAGCCAGCACGGCTTAAAACCATCTGAATCTAAAGTGGAAGCCATTCGTCACTTTAAAAAACTGCTTATCGCTAAGGATCTAAAAAAGTTTCTGGGTATGATCAACTTCTATCGGCCATTTATCCCACGTGCTGCTGATAAGCAACACATACAAAACATAAAAAACGACAAAACTGCGATACTCTGGTCTACAGAAGCCGATCACGCGTTCGACGCCTGTAAAAACAAGATCGTAAATGCTACGTTGCTGAACTACATGGCACCAAGTTCTCAAGTAACGTTGACCACCGATGCATCTGACGACACTATGGGTGCTGTGTTACATCAGATCGTCAACGGAAAAACACAGCCACTCTGAACGATTTGACATAACTGCAGAAAATCGTACGCTACAGATGATACGTAGGCACAGTGCTATCGTAAGCAGATAGGCGACAGGGTACGTTTTCACACGCACCTAAATTAACAGTGACCCTTTACTGATATGCACTTAATCAATACTTCGCTGATATGCAGGCGGACTTAGTAAATAAGGACCCTTTATTGCTATGCATGCAGATGTACGATTTCGCACCATCTGCATGCCATAAATCAGCAGATATCATCAGACTTAGATAGTTAAAATTTGTCTTTTATCATGTATCATGTAACCTAAGTAAATATCTAGCTTGTAAGAAACGTGTATATAAACCCCACAACGAGGAAATAAAATCAGTATGAAAAGTAACTCTCACTTGACTACTCATTCTTACTCCGCAGCCCAATTTGTTTTTGTACTTATTGCGGCGACCTCTGCCACATGGTTATGCACCTGGGGCAAGCAAAATTAATAATTATTCAATGAAACACAATTGATATTACTCCGACGTTGAGTGATATTAATTCAAATCTAAACATTTGGTGACCCCAGACTACGACCACGAGAAGTTGTCAACCAGGCGACAAAGGCTTAATAACCTCTGACTCTGGAATTATAGAAGTTGTCAACTAGGCGACAAGGACTTGAGAATCACGACGCTGGACCTACGAAGTTGTCAACCAGGCGACAAGCTCCTTAAATAAAACAAGTGGATATGGCTACAGTCGAACGCCCGACAGTAGGATACCCTTCTCCCAATTTTTAAAATCCGTTACAAACGTGTAACCACACTCATAATTTCAAACAGAAATTTTGCACAAATACTTCCCTACATATAGCTTTCCCGCTCACACTCACACAGCGACGCACGTTAAGAGTGACGTCGACGTCGGCGTCAACTACTGAAAGCAGCGCGCAGGCTGCTGCTCGTACATTTGTACTGAAAACGTTGACTTGAATAACTTCTGTGTTATCGGTCCGATCGGATTGTAATTTGGAGAAAATGTTCGTATGGCATATAGCTTTATACATACCAAAGCAGAACTTTATAAGTTTAATAGTTTGCTTAATAATCACAAATTATCGATTTGCGGGGTGGTGGGCGTGGCATCGAACATTTCATTCAACATTTCATTCATCTGCCTATTATATATAGGAACTTCCATACCAAATTTGGTGTCTCTAGCTTTTTTAATAGCTGAGATCCGTTCCCTCATACAGACGGACAGACGGACAGCCGGACAGACGGACAGACAGACGGACATGTCTCAATCGACTCGGCTAGTGATCCTGAGCAAGAATATATATACTTTGTGGGGTCTGCCACGCCTCCTTATGCCTGTTACATACATTGCACAAAGTTAGTATACGCTTTTTTGACCATTTTCAATGGTCGAAGGGTATAACAAGTGGGTAAGGCTACAGTCGAGCGCTCGACAGTGGGATACCCTTCTCCCAATTTTCTAAATCTGTTACAAACGTGTAACTACACTACATACAGCTTACTCGTTCGCACTCATACAGCGACGCGCGTAAAGAGTAAAGCGACACGACGCAACGTCAATTACCCAAAGCAGCGCGCAGGCTGCTGCTCGTACATTTGTATTGAAAACGTTGACTTGAATAACTCCTGTGTTATTCAAGTCTTATGGTCCACTCAAGCAAATAGCCTTTACGAATTATGCTTATCTCAAATTAACCCCTTTCGTAACATCAGTGACAATACTCTTGACTTAATTTTTGTCTCTGATTCTCTATCTAACACGATTTTTACAATTGATCCTCTAGTTCTTCCTGTAGATCCATATCATCCAACGCTTAATATTTTACTAGAATTGTTTACTCCAGTGCAAACGTCAATAGTTATGCCTAACTTAAAATCGCGTTGTTTTCCCAAAACTGATTTTGTTAAGCTTAACTATCTTATTTATAATCATGATTGGTCTTTATTTTATTCGTGTTCTGATTTAAATTCTTGCATTGCATATTTTTATAAATCCTTAAATGCATTTTTTGATGTTTGCGTTCCGTGTGCATATCCGGCAAAGTCTAACTGGCTTCCGTGGTATACACGTGAACTACTAAGGTTAAAAAATGTTAAATCTCGGCTTTATAAAAAATTTACTTCTTCGGGTAATCCCTCTGATTATACCCGATACATAGTTGCAAAGACAAATTTTAATACTTGCAATAGTTTATCTTATAAAAAATATTTAAATCGTTGTCGACTTGAATTTGCACGTAACCCTAAACAATTCTATAACTTTGTTAATATTAAACGAAAATCTAATAGTTTCCCACCTTATTTTTTATATGAAAACAAGAAAGCAACCAGTGATCAAGAAGCTGCTGATCTGTTTGCGGACTTTTTTCAATCTACCTATTCCTCTACTAACTACGACAATAATCTTCCATATCCGTATTTAACTCAGAGATCAAATTCCGTTTCTTGTGATATGATCGATGAGGAATCATTACGGACTAATCTCTGCTCTATTAATCCAATCTTCTCTCCCGGTCCTGACGGAGTACCAGGATGCGTACTTAGATATTGTGTCAATAGTTTATATAGACCCATTTTCAAGTTATTTAACTTGTCTTTAGCAACTTTTGCGTTTCCTTCAATCTGGAAAAAATCTTTTTCTATCCCTCTTCATAAAAATGGGTCTAAGTCGGAAGTAAAGAATTATAGGTGTATTTCCAAATTATCTTCTATTCCAAAATTGTTGGAAAAAATTATTACCGTAGAGTTAACACATAAGTGCAAGTCACTTATTTCGCCACATCAACATGGCTTTGTAAAATCTAGATCGACTTCCACGAATCTTCTGGAATTCACCTCACTAATTAATAAAGGTTTTCAGAAAAAAATGCAAACTGATGTGGTCTACACAGATTTCAGCAAAGCATTTGATTCAGTAAATCACTTACTTCTTCTTCATAAGCTAAATCTTATTGGTTTTTCCTACCCATTGCTCCTTTGGATCTCCAATTACTTAACTGGTAGGTGCCAAAGGGTGTTATTCAAATGTTTGCTATCTAAGCCTATTTCTGTATCCTCTGGTGTTCCTCAGGGCAGTCATCTGGGCCCTTTACTCTTTAACCTATTTATAAATGATCTTCCATCTGTTCTACACTTTTCTAATATTCTAATGTATGCTGATGATGTGAAACTTTGCTTAACATACAATGAACTGACCGCTAATTCACTTCAAGTCGATATTGACTCATTTTTTACTTGGTGTAGCTGTCATTTGCTATATTTAAACTGTTCGAAGTGTAAGGTCATGTCTTTTTATAGAAGTAATTTTCACGTTGTCAACTATACCCTTGATCATTTTCCACTTCACAGAATTGTTGAAGTAATAGATCTTGGAATTCTTTTTGATCATAAGTTGAAATTTGATTGCCATATAACACACATTGTCAATAAGGCGTATCGGGCTCTTGGCTTCATTAAAAGATGGGCTAAAGAATTTGAAGACCCTTATACGACAAAATTGTTATTCACATCTCTTGTTCGCCCGATTTTGGAATATGGATCCTGTGTATGGTCTCCTCAATACCAGGTCCATCAAGACAGAATTGAGTCTGTCCAAAAACAATTTTTGCTCTTTGCTTTGCGTCGCTTTAACTGGGTTTCTAACATAGATTTACCACCTTACTCAAGCCGACTCCTGCTAATTAACCTCCCCTCCTTAACTAACCGTCGTATTATGCTAGGTGTTATGGTCATAATAAAACTAATAAAATACGACATTGACTCTCCTTTCCTGCTTAACCAACTAAACTTCAGTGTTCCTTCTAGGGTCACACGGAATTTTGTACCACTTTCGTTGGGTTTCTGTAATAATAACTATAGCTTGCATGATTATTTAGAGTTCTCTGTGCTGATTATAATAAGCTTTTTAGAGTAATCAACACGGAATCCTCCCTTTCATCTATTAAATTATCTATATTAAACCACCTAACAACAATTAATATACATCCTAACAATTAATACTAATTTACCGATCTGATTGGGTTTTACTGGGTTTTCCCAATCCTTTGCAGCAAATGCAGGATCGGGAAATCTTGCTTTATATTTCCCAGCTTAAATTTAAACTTAAATTTAAATTTACACTTAAACTTTACATTTAACAAGTGGATATGGCTACAGTCGAACGCGCGACAGTAGGATACCCTTCTCCCAATTTTTAAAATCCGTTACAAACGTGTAACCACACTCATAATTTCAAACAGAAATTTTGCACAAATACTTCCACTACATATAGCTTTCTCGCTCACACTCACACAGCGACGCACGTTAAGAGTGACGTCGACGTCGGCGTCAACTACTGAAAGCAGCGCGCAGGCTGCTGCTCGTACATTTGTACTGAAAACGTTGACTTGAATAACTTCTGTGTTATCGGTCCGATCGGATTGTAATTTGAAGAATATATTCGTATGGCATATAGCTTTATACATACCAAAGCAGAACTTTATAAGTTCAATAGTTTGCTTAATAATCACAAATTATCGATTTGCGGGGGCGGTGGGCGTGGCATCGAACATTTAACATAAAATTCATCTGCCTATTATATATAGGAACTTCCATACCAAATTTGTTGTCTTTGTTCTTTGGTATGTATAAAGCTATATGCCATACGAACATATTCTCCAAATTACAATCCGATCGGACCGATAACACAGAAGTTATTCAAGTCAACGTTTTCAGTACAAATGTACGAGCAGCAGCCTGCGCGCTGCTTTCAGTAGTTGACGCCCACGTCGACGTCACTCTTAACGTGCGTCGCTGTGTGAGTGTGAGCGAGAAAGCTATATGTAGTAGAAGTATTTGTGCAAAATTTCTGTTTGAAATCATGAGTGTGGTTTCACGTTTGTAACGGATTTTAAAAATTGGGAGAAGGGTATCCTACTGTCGCGCGTTCGACTGTAGCCATATCCACTTGTTTTATTTACGGGCGCGGTGGGCGTGGTAACCAAAATTTTAAAATGACGTTCACTGCCTAGGATATACATGAATCTTTCTGCCAAGTTTGGAGTCTCTAGCTTTCTTAATAGCTGAGAACCGTTGTCTCATACAGACAGACAGACAGACAGACGGACAGACGAACAGACGGACAGACACACATGGCTAGATTGACTCGGCTAGTGATCCTGAGTGAGAATATATTTAGTTTATGGGGTCGCAGATGTCTCCTTCTGCCTGTTACACACATTCCGACAAACCTAATAGACCATGTATTTTTTTTAAAATCCATGGCCTAAAAAGTAAGAACTGAAGAAAAACATAAAATATTTGTGACCCTGAGGGGATTTAAACTATGGACCTCAAAAAAGCTTGTAATATGTAGTTTGCAACTATAACAACTTTGCCATTAGCACATTATTATTTGGACCGGCAAAGTTGCATTATGAGACCATTCAGCTTGTCGAACAGGACAAAAACTAATACCAACTCACTTCCCATAAAATTCTTATAAATCAAATGCATTTAATACTAAACTTTAAATATTTAAAATACTTGAAAAAAGTAAATTTCAGAGAACCCACTAGAATCGGACCGCTCTGCAACATGCACATAAACGTTAGAATCAGCAAAATTGCATTATGAGACCATTCATCTTATCGTACAGGACAAAAACTAAACCAACTCACCTCTTCCCTTAAAATTCATTTTAATCAAATGCATTTAATACTTAAAATATTCTAAAAGCTTGAAAAAAACAATATCTGAAAAAAACCACCCCTTTCGCTTCACAATCAACGACCACATCCACTCACCCACTGCGCCTTCTATGCATCTACTATAAAATTGCAATAATGATCTGTGCAAATAACTTTAGAACATATAATTGAAAACAAGTCGATAGGCTACAGTCGAGCGCGCTCGAGTGAATGATACCCTTCTCCCAATTTTTACAAACTTACAAGCATAATTTTAAATAGAGTATTCTGCACAAATAATTCTACTACATAAGTCTCACACACACAAGCGAGTGAAGCGACGAGTTACGATGTCGACGTCAACTGCTCAACGTAGCGCGCCGGCTGCTGCTCATACATTTGTACTGAAAACGTTGATTTGAATGACTTCTGCGTTATTGATCCGATAGGATAGTAATTTAAAGGATTTGTTCATATTGCATTCAGCTTAATGTGTACCAAAGCAGAGTGTTATGAGTTCAATAGTTTGCTTAATAATAATAAATTACCGAATTGCGGGGCGGTGGGCGTGGCATTAATCATTTGACATTAACTTGTTCTGCTCCGTCTTATACAGGCGGACAGGCGGACAGACGGACAGACAGATAGACAGACTGATAGACAGACTGACAGACGGACATGGCTCAATCGACTCGGCTAGTGATCCTGAGCAAGAATATATATACTTTATGGGGTCTGCGACGCCTCCTTATGCCTGTTACTTACATTTCACAAAGTTAGTATACCCTTTTTTGACCATTTTCAATGGTCGAAAGGTATAAAAAATTGCTTGCCGTCTGAGTTGAACCTGCATATTTTGCATATCTAACAAAATAAAACAGACAAAACACGTGGTCTCATAGCACTACTACATGAAACGTTTGCAATATGGTATTTATAACATATATAAAAAACTGTTGCTGTAGAGCTAATATTGCAGCTGTAGTCCATTTTTTTTTCAATTTATAGGGGCGGGTGGAGGCGAGGGAAAAATCTAAAAAAAAATTGATAAGCGTGCAGTAATAACACATATTGTCACAAAATTTGGTAGCTCTTGCTCTTATAATAGCTAGATCCAGGTGTTCACACGGACGGACGACAGACAGATGGATAGACGGACATAGCTATATCGACTCAGCTGTTGATACAGATCAAGAATATATATACTTTATGGGGTCGGAGATGTCTCCTACTGCATGTTACATATATTTTCGGTTTGAACAAAGTTATAATACGCTTCTACTCTATAAGTAGCGGGTATAAAAACAAATAAAAATTTGTGACTCTGAGGGGATTTGAACCATCGACCTCAAAAAAGCTTGAAAATGCAGTTTGCAACTATAACTACTCTACCATTAGCACATTATTATTTGGACCAGCAAAGTTGCATTATGAGTATCAGTAATTGAGTAACTTTTCTGGTGATCGGTTGTGTTTCTGCATAGCTCCTGGTATTTTTACTTAAATTGTGCATTTTAACAAACACATTCATACTAACTTTGGTTAATCTTTTGCTCTAGCCCTGTGCTTATTAACACTTGTTATTAACTCGGTGCTAGTGCTAATTTCTATCATACAATTAAGCCATTTATTTTGATTTTAATTTTTCTTGCGCTTCTTTGGCGTCATTTATTGTTTTTGTTTTGAGTACTTACTCTAACATTCCTGTTCTCCCACGCTCTCGTGCTCTCACGCTGCTTACGCTCTCACTCTGCTTACGCTCTGTTGTTGTTTTGTGTTGAGTGCACTCTCTCTCAATCTCAACCGCTCAGATTGTAACAGCTGTACTTGTATTTAGCTTGAGCACTTGCGTTGGATACCAAGTAACTGTTTCTCTCTTTTATTGTTACAGTCTATGCCTATTTTCTTTTCGTAGCATTTTTTGGAGTTTCCTACGTGAGTTGGGTACATCAGTTTTTATATAATTTCATTTTAATTTCATAACTTTCATTTCTCTTTTAAATTTTAATTTATTTTAAAATGCTGCCTTGCTGTGCATCAAACTGCAAATGCGCTGCTGATCCCAATGCCGATTATATTGGCTGCTGGCTGTGCGATAATTTTATGCACGTAAAATGCGCTGGCTTCTCTTTAAAGATCAGAAATGCAATTAATAAAAACATCGGCCTTAAATGGTCGTGCGAAAAC
This sequence comes from Zaprionus tsacasi, assembly GCA_018904105.1. Taxonomy (NCBI): domain Eukaryota; kingdom Metazoa; phylum Arthropoda; class Insecta; order Diptera; family Drosophilidae; genus Zaprionus; species Zaprionus tsacasi. Next base: position 52,922 of record JAEIFR010000608.1, on the reverse strand, counting down.
TGTCGGGTGGGCGAATTAGAGCTTCGAAAAGTTTTTACAAAAACTTCTCTTGGTTTCTCCCGTATTCGCTCTCTTTTCACGAGTCTCATGTCCGAGTTTACGGATCTTGAGACTCATCATAACGCCTTTAATGCCACAAAAAAGCATTCTCCTACACCATTGGCAGTTGATCACTCAAATGTTCCTCTTCCAGTAGCATCTGAAACATCTTCAGCCCTTATTGTTCCCAGAAACGACCCTCCTTTGATGAGTTTTAGCTCTCCAGTCCCGTCCTGCTCTGAGAAAATCATTGTAAGGGATATTTCTGTCTTTCCAACTTCTAGCAAACGAAAAGACAAGACAACTTTAGGAGTTGACCCTCTTCCGTTGTCTATCTTGCCTAGCTCCAGTCAGAGTAAAAACAAGATAGCCACGACCAATTTACCGGCAAACATTGTACAGAGTGTAAAACCTCTTGTTGCGGTGAAGCCGAAGAAAGTAGTGTTTCTCTCTCGATTGGCCCCTGACACTACTAGTCAGGATGTACAATCGTATATCCTCTCAAAATTACATATACCAAATATGTTGATTGAGAAATTTAATTTCAAATTTTCGCGGGATATATCTTCCTTCAAGATAAGTCTCCCAGCAGAGCATTTCCCAGCTGTATGCTGTGGATCTTTTTGGCCGCCAGATCTAATTGTTAAGGAGTTCACTCCAAAACAAAGAAGTCGAACCGCCGTAACCCTGCCATCGTTAACAGTTTCGTCCCCAACTAAGACCTCCAGAACTCCAAAAGATGCAATGCATGCAAAAAACTAATTTCGCATCTTTCTATTACATATCAAAACATTAGAGGTCTTAACACTAAGATCTCTAATCTTTTTGTTGATAGCTCATCTTTTGATTTTAAAATACTAATATTTACTGAAACCTGGTTAAAGCCTACCATAAGTAACTTAGAACGTTTTCCCAATAAATACACTTCCTTAAGATGTGACCGTCTATCACGATCCGGTGGTGGTGTTCTTATTGCTGTCGAATCAGACATGTCGTCAGAAATTGTTTTGACACATTGTCCACCTCACGTTGAATTTGTGTGTGTAAAAATAAGCGTAAATCAAATTTCAATTTATATTACTTGCTCCTATATTCCTCCTTCTTCTGAACTCTCTTTGTACGCAGAACATCTTTCCTGCATTCAATCTATTGATTCTAAACTTTTGGACAGAGATTACCTCTTGGTTTTTGGCGATTTTAACTTGCCCCAAGTCTTATGGTCCACTCAAGCAAATTGTTTAATTCCCTCAGTTTATAATTAATTTATTAATAGCCTTTACGAATTATGCTATTATGCTATCAGTTGACAATACTCTTGACTTAATTTTTGTCTCTGATTCTCTATCTAACACGATTTTTAGAATTGATCCTCTGGTTCTTCCTGTAGATTCATATCATCCAACGCCTAATATTTTACTAGAATTGTTTACTCCAGTCCAAACGTCAATAGTTATGCCTAACTTAAAATCGCGTTGTTTTCGCAAAACTGATTTTGTTAAGCTTAACTATCTTATTTCTAATCATGATTGGTCTTTATTTTATTCGTGTTCTGATTTAAATTCTTGCATTGCATATTTTTATAAATCCTTAAATGCATTTTTTGATGTTTGCGTTCCGTGTGCATATCCGGCAAAGTCTAACTGGCTTCCGTGGTATACACGTGAACTACTAAGGTTAAAAAATGTTAAATCTCGGCTTTATAAAAAATTTACTTCTTCGGGTAATCCCTCTGATTATACCCGATACATAGTTGCAAAGACAAATTTTAATACTTGCAACAGTTTATCTTATAAAAAATATTTAAATCGTTGTCGACTTGAATTTGCACGTAACCCTAAACAATTCTATAACTTTGTTAATATTAAACGAAAATCTAATAGTTTCCCACCTTATTTTTTATATGAAAACAAGAAAGCAACCAGTGATCAAGAAGCTGCTGATCTGTTTGCGGACTTTTTTCAATCTACCTATTCCTCTACTAACTACGACAATAATCTTCCATATCCGTATTTAACTCAGAGATCAAATTCCGTTTCTTGTGATATGATCGATGAGGAATCATTACGGACTAATCTCTGCTCTATTAATCCAATCTTCTCTCCCGGTCCTGACGGAGTACCAGGATGCGTACTTAGATATTGTGCCAATAGCTTATATAGACCCATTTTCAAGTTATTTAACTATTTAGCAACTTTTGCGTTTCGTTCAATCTGGAAAAAATCTTTTTCTATCCCTCTTCATAAAAATGGGTCTAAGTCGGAAGTAAAGAATTATAGGTGTATTTCCAAATTATCTTCTATTCCAAAATTGTTGGAAAAAATTATTACCGTAGAGTTAACACATAAGTGCAAGTCACTTATTTCGCCACATCAACATGGCTTTGTAAAATCTAGATCGACTTCCACGAATCTTCTGGAATTCACCTCACTGATTAATATAGGTTTTCTGAAAAAAATGCAAACGGATGTGGTCTACACAGATTTCAGCAAAGCATTTGATTCAGTAAATCACTTACTTCTTCTTCATAAGCTTAATCTTATTGGTTTTTCCTACCCATTGCTCCTTTGGATCTCCAATTACTTAACTGGTAGGTCCCAAAGGGTGTTATTCAAATGTTTGCTATCTAAGCTTATTTCTGTATCCTCTGGTGTTCCTCAGGGCAGTCATCTGGGCCCTTTACTCTTTAACCTATTTATAAATTATCTTCCATCTGTTCTACACTTTTCTAATATTCTAATGTATGCTGATGATGTGAAACTTTGCTTAACATACAATGAACTGACCGCTAATTCACTTCAAGTCAATATTGACTCATTTTTTACTTGGTGTAGCTGTAATTTGCTATATTTAAACTGTTCGAAGTGTGAGGTCATGTCTTTTTATAGAAGTAATTTTCACGTTGTCAACTATACCCTTGATCATTTTCCACTTCACAGAATTGTTGAAGTAATAGATCTTGGAATTCTTTTTGATCATAAGTTGAAATTTGATTGCCATATAACACACATTGTCAATAAGGCGTATCGGGCTCTTGGCTTCATTAAAAGATGGGCTAAAGAATTTGAAGACCCTTATACGACAAAATTGTTATTCACATCTCTTGTTCGCCCGATTTTGGAATATGGATCCTGTGTATGGTCTCCTCAATACCAGGTCCATCAAGACAGAATTGAGTCTGTCCAAAAACAATTTTTGCTCTTTGCTTTGCGTCGCTTTAACTGGGTTTCTAACATAGATTTACCACCTTACACAAGCCGACTCCTGCGAATTAACCTACCCTCCTTAACTAACCGTCGTATTATGCTAGGTGTTATGGTCATAATAAAACTAATAAAATACGACATTGACTCTCCTTTCCTGCTTAACCAACTAAACTTCAGTGTTCCTTCTAGGGTCACACGGAATTTTGTACCACTTTCGTTGGGTTTCTGTATTAATAACTATAGCTTGCATGATTTTTTAGAGTTCTCTGTGCTGATTATAATAAGCTTTTTAGAGTAATCAACACGGAATCCTCCCTTTCATCTATTAAATTATCTATATTAAACCACCTAACAACAATTAATATACATCCTAACAATTAATACTAATTTACCGATCTGATTGGGTTTTACTGGGTTTTCCCCAATCCTTTGCAGCAAATGCTGGATCGGGAAATCTTGCTTTATATTTCCCAGCTTAAATTTAAATTTAAACTTAAACTTTACATTTAAAAATATATACGAGCGTCGTTAGATAAGTCCGTGACTTTTTGTATTTGCCGCGCACCTGCTCTAAATACAACACTGCTCCTGTCAGCAGTTATCGATTAACAGCTGACTGTAAAATTTTGAGAAAGCTGCGTTTTTTGGTTTGCGTTTTATAGGCATTGAAAGCAGACGATCTCGTGAATTTTAACGAAAATGGAAAAAAGTGAATTTCGTGTGCTAATTAAGCATTATTTTTTGCGTAAAAAATCCATCACCGAAACCAAGGAAAGACTTGATAAATATTATGGGGACTCTGCACCATCAATTTCAATGGTTAAGAAATGGTTTACTGAGTTCCGTTGTGGTCGTACCAGTACAAGTGATGCCGAACGTTCAGGTCATGCCAGAAATCGTCGACAAAATCCATGGAATGATATTGGATGATCGGAGAATGAAAGTGCGTGAGGTAGCTGAGGCTGTAGGCATCTCAACTGAACGGGTACATCACATTTTACATGAATATTTGGACATGAAAAAGCTTTCCGCGCGATGGGTGCCGCGATTGCTCACACACGACCATAAGCGCAACCGTGTGACCATTTCAAAGGAGTGTTTGGCGATGTTCAACCGCAATCCAAACGAATTTTTGCGCCGTTTCGTTACCGTAGACGAAACATGGATCCACCACACCACACCAGAGACCAAAGAACAATCAAGACAGTGGGTTTCTCCGGGTGAACGTGCACCAAAGAAGGCCAAGGTGGGTCTGTCGGCCAACAAGGTCATGGCCACAGTTTTTTGGGATGCACAAGGTATCATTCACATCGATTACCTTGAAAAGGGTAAAACGATCACCGGCGAATATTATTCAGAGCTTTTGGACAGATTCGATATTGATTTGAAGCAGAAACGACCGCATTTGGCGAAAAAAAAAGTGCTGTTCCATCAGGACAATGCACGGGTGCACACGTGTGTAGTCAGCATGGCAAAATTTCATAAATTGGGCTACGAACTGCTACCCCATCCAGCATATTCTCCAGATTTAGCCCCCTGTGACTATTTTTTGTTTCCAAACATGAAGAAATGGCTCGGCGGTAAGAGATTCGGGTCAAATGAAGAGGTCATCACAGAAACAAACGACCATTTTGAGGGCCTTGAGAAAACCTATTATTTGGAAGGAATAAAAAAATTGGAAAAACGCTGGACTAAATGTATAGAGCTAAAAGGAGATTATGTTGAGAAATAAAACGCTTCTTTGACGAAAAAAATATATTTTATTATTTATTCTTGATAATTTTAAACTTTTTATGAAATTCAATTTTAATATCATAATTTTTAATTTTTATCGTTTCCGTTTTTTATACCCTTCGACCATTGAAAATGGTCAAAAAAGGGTATACTAACTTTGTGCAATGTATGTAACAGGCATAAGGAGGCGTGGCAGACCCCGTAAAGTATATATATTCTTGCTCAGGATCACTAGCCGAGTCGATTGAGACATGTCCGTCTGTCTGTCCGTCTGTCCGTCTGTCCGTCTGTCCGTCTGTCCGGCTGTCCGTCTGTCCGTCTGTCTGTTTGAGACAACGGATCTTAGCTATTAAAAGAGCTGGAGACACCAAATTTGCCATGGAGGTTCCCATGTTTCCCAAGCAGATGAAGTTTATTTCAAATGTTTGATGACACGCCCACCGCCTCCGAAAATCGGTAATTTGCGATTATTAAGCAAAGTATTAAACTTATAATGTTCTGCTTTGGTATGTATAAAGCTGAATGCAATATGAACATATTCTCCAAATTACAATCCGATCGCATCAATTACACAGGAGTTATTCAAGTCAAAGTTTTCAATACAAATGTACGAGCAGCAGCCTGCGCGCTGCTTTGGCCAATTGACGTTGCGTCGTGTCGCTTTACTCTTTACGCGCGTCGCTATATGAGTGCGAGCGAGTAAGCTATATGTAGTGTAGTTACACGTTTGTAACAGATTTAGAAAATTGGGAGAAGGGTATCCTACTGTCGAGCGCTCGACTGTAGCCTTACCCACTTGTTTTTTTTTAATTTTAATTAAATCATAATTTAAAAATAAAAACTAATCCTAATTTCTAGTCGACTGTCTTCGTTGACGTTAAATAAATAAATAAATAAAATAAGACCATTCAGCTTGTCGAACAGGACAAAACTAATACCAACTCACTTCCCATAAAATTCTTTTTAATCAAATGCATTTAATACTAAAGTTAAAATATTTTAAGTACTTGAAAAAGAGTAATATCAAAAAAAAACCCACTTGCATGCAGTAGGATTCGAACCCGTACCCTTTCGCTTCACAGTCAATGACCACATAAATTCAGCCACTGCATCTGCTTTGCATATACTTTAAAATTGAAATCATGAGCAGTGAAAATAATGTTGGTACATATAATTTGAAAAACAAGTCGGAAAGGCTACAGTCGAGCGCGCCCGACTGTGGTATACCCGCTACAACTTTGCGAAAAAATACGTCTCACTGTCTCAAATTTGTTTTTCTAACTCGCCTTATCGTTATCATCGATTTTAAAAGAAGATGTAACATAATTTATTTATTTAACGTCGATTGAAATTAAAATTTGAATTTAAATTAATATTAAATAAAACAAGTCGGAAAGGCTACAGTCGAGCGCGCCCGACTGTGGTATACCCGCTACAACTCTGCGAAAAAATACGTCTCATAGTCTCAAATTTGTTTTTCTAACTCGCCATATCGTTATCATCGATTTTAAAAGAAGATGTAGCATAATTCTAAAAAAATAAAAATAAGAACAGAAGAAAAAACAAAAAAAAACGTATGCCCCTGAGGGGATTCGAACCGTGGACCTCAAAAAAAGCTTGTAATATGCACATCTTGCTGCAACCTTAACCACTCCGCCATTAGCACATTATTATTTGGGTCGGCAAAGTTGCTTTATGAGACCATTCAGCTTGTCGTACAGGACAAAAACTAATACAAACTCACTTCCCATAAAATTATTTTTAATCAAATGCATTTCAATACTAAACTTAAAATATTTTAAATACTTGAAAAAAAGCAAATTTCAGAAAAAATCCCACTAGAAAATCCGACCGGACCGAGTAGGATTCGAACCCGTACCCTTTGGTTCACAGTCAACGACCACATCCACTCAACCACTGCACCATTTTTGTATCTACTATAAAATTGCAATAATCATCAGTGCATATAATTGAAAAAAAAAGTGCTTGCTGCCGGAGTTGAACCTGCATATTTTGCATATCCAACATAACAAAACAGTCAAAACACGTGGTCACATGGCACTACTATTTCTTTAATATCTTCCATATTTATAGTCCTATCTTACTGAAATTTTCACGAAACGTCCGCAATATGGTATTTATGACGTATATAAAAAACTGTTACTGTAGAGCTAATATTGCAGTTGTAGTCCTTTTTTTTTCAATTTATAGGGGCGGGTGGAGGCGTGGCAAAAATCTAAAATAAACTTGATAAGCGTGCAGTAACAACACATATTATCACAAAATTTGGTAGCTCTAGCTCTTATAATAGCTGAGATCCAGGTGTTCACACGGACGGACGGACAGACAGACGGACAGACGGACAGACGGACATGGCTATATCGACTCGGCTGTTGATACTGATAAAGAATATATACACTTTATGGGGTCGGAGATGTCTCCTTCTGCCTGTTACATACATTTTCGGTTTGAACAAAGTTATAATACCCTTCTACTCTATGAGTAGCGGGTATAATTAAGATTAAAAATTTAAAAATTTAATTGAGTAAAGTGAAGAAAAAACAAGTGGGTAAGGCTACAGTCGAGCGCTCGACAGTAGGATACCCTTCTCCCAATTTTCTAAATCTGTTACAAACGTGTAACTACACTACATATAGCTTACTCGCTCGCACTCATATAGCGACGCGCGTAAAGAGTAAAGCGACACGACGCAACGTCAATTGGCCAAAGCAGCGCGCAGGCTGCTGCTCGTACATTTGTATTGAAAACTTTGACTTGAATAACTCCTGTGTAATTGATGCGATCGGATTGTAATTTGGAGAATATGTTCATATTGCATTCAGCTTTATACATACCAAAGCAGAACATTATAAGTTTAATACTTTGCTTAATAATCGCAAATTACCGATTTTCGGAGGCGGTGGGCGTGTCATCAAACATTTGAAATAAACTTCATCTGCTTGGGAAACATGGGAACCTCCATGCCAAATTTGGTGTCTCCAGCTCTTTTAATAGCTAAGATCCGTTGTCTCAAACAGACAGACGGACAGACGGACAGCCGGACAGACGGACAGACGGACAGACAGACGGACATGTCTCAATCGACTCGGCTAGTGATCCTGAGCAAGAATATATATACTTTACGGGGTCTGCCACGCCTCCTTATGCCTGTTACATACATTGCACAAAGTTAGTATACCCTTTTTTGACCATTTTCAATGGTCGAAGGGTATAAAAATATTTAAAATTAATTAAGGTAATTAATTTTTAAATTAAAGCTGCAAAATATAAAATAAGAAATAAGAATAAACGATCCAGAATTTGCTGCAGAGGATTGGGGAAAACCCTGTAAAACCCACTCAGATCGGTAGATTAATATTAGTTATTAGGATGAAGAGTTAATTCATTAGGAATAGACAATTTAACAGAGTAGGGGGAGGACTCCGAGTTGAAAAGTCTAGACAGTCTGTTGTAGTCAGCACAGATAACTCGGAAAGAGTCATGCAAAAGGCCAAAGATAGTGGCCTAAAACTACGAGTAACTCTAGAAAAATATACAGAAATTAATTTGATTAAGCAAAGTAGGGGAATCTATATCGTACTTTATTAGTTTTACAATAAACATAACGCCTAACATAATACGTCGGTAAGTTAAAGAAGGTAGGTTAATTAGAAGGAGTCTACTAGAGTATGGAGGTAAGTCTACACCCGAAACCCAGTTAAACAAGAGAGCAAGGCTACCTTCGGCTTGCCGAAGGTTTTATACCCTTGAAATTGTACACAGCTATATGTAATAGTACTCAGATGTTCATAAAATTGCAACAGGTACCTTCATTATGCCGATCGTTGAACGTTCATCGTTATAAATGTTCGATTTTGATGAAACTTTATTATTAAGGACATACTTAGATTTGGATGTGGTAAGTAAGTAACAGCTATAGAATATAAACGTCGGAGATATTTAAATGGAAGAACTAAAAGCGGGTTACTGTGTAACATTAAAAAGTATTGATAATGTGCGTTATTTCCAAGAACAAAACAGGAACGTGATAAGAATAAGATTTGCCAAATCTTGTTGCAATATTTTGAAAAACAACAAAAATCGGCCGATAGCTTCTATGAGAGATATACGATATATCGGTCCGATCTTGCTCGTTCCGACTTATTTACAGCGTACAGCAATAAGAAGCTTGTATGCCAGATAGCTCTTAAACTGAGAGACAAGTTTACGTTGCAACAGACGGACGGACGAACGGACGGACAGACGGATATCCATTTTTGGACTCCTCTGTTTATGCTGATTCAGAATATATATACTTTATAGGGTCGGAGATGTTTCCTAAGGTGCGATGCAAACTTCTGGCTAAAATTAATATACCCTCAGCAAGGGTATAAAATTTCGCAAGCCAAAAAGTAGAAACTGCTTTTGAACAGACTCAATTCTATCTTGGTGAATATGGTATTGCGGCGATCACACGCAAGACCCATATTCAAGAATTGGACGAACAAGAGAAGTGTAAAGAAACTTTGTCGTATAATTTGATCAAAGAGGATACCTAAGTCCATTACTTTGGATATTTTAAGTGAGGGGTTAAGTTAAGATTATAGTTGATGACATGATAGTTATGATGACATGACCTTGCACTTCAAACATTTTAGATGTAGCAGATTATGGCTACACCAAGCAAAAAACAAATCAAGATATGTTTGAAGAAGGTTATTTACAGGATCACTGTGTGTCAAACAGAGTTATAGAAGGAAGATCGTTAAAAAACAGGTTAAATAGCAAGGGTCTAAGGTGGCTACCCTGAAGAACACCAGAAGTGACTAAGATCGGCTTAGAAAGACAGTCTTTAAATAATCGGAAATCTACAAAACGAGCTTTTGTGGAAAACCAATCAAATTTAACTTTTGGATTAAGAGTCTATGATTTACGGAGTCAAATGGTTTACTGAAGTCAGTGTAGACCACATCAGTTTGCATTTTGTTCCGAAATCCTGAATTATTGTGAGAAGAAAATTCTCAAAGATTAAAAGCTGTAGATCTTGCCTTAATAAACCCATGTTGACAGGGTGAAATTATAGATTTACACATAAAAGTTAACTGAGCCGTAACATTTTTTTCAAAAATCTTAGGAATAGCTGACAATTTTGAAATACAGTTCTTCATATCTTGGTTAGAACCACTTTTGTGAAGAGGAATGGAAAAAGAGTTTTTCCAAATAGGTGGAAAATGACTATTTGCTAGTGACAAGTCAAGCAGCTTATGCATGGGCTTCAGAGCTCAATCAGCACAATATTTAAGTACACATGGTGGAACTCCGTCAGGGCCAAGAGAGAAAACGGGTTTTAACGATTTAAGATCACTAAGCAAAGACGTCTCGTCAATAGAAGGACAGAAGAGAGTGTTAAAATATTGTATACTGTAAGGGTAGGGATGCAAGGGGCAACTATAAGGTTCAGTTGAATAAGTTGATTGAAAAAAGTCTGCAAACAAATCAGCGGCACCCTCATCATCAGTTGCTTCCTTATTTTCATATGTTAGTACAGAAGGAAATCTACTTGATTTACGTTTTAAATTGACAAAGTTATAAAACTGCTTTGGGTCCTGGGCAAACTGTAAATGGCAGCGACACAAATACTTCTTATAACAATTTGCATATAGAGCAAATAAGTTTGCTTTTACAGCAGTATAACGCGTAAAATCAGAAGGATTGCAAGTAATTTTAAATTTTTTAAAATACCCGTGAAAACCAAGAAGGCCTGTTGGACTTTAATGGAAAAGTAACAGGAACACATTGAACAAAAAATGAGTTCATAGAGGAATAAAAAAATTAAATGCATGTATTTAGATCAGAGCATGAATAAAAAGATGTTCCAAAATTAAATAATTCAATTTTTCAAAATCGGTCCTACGGAAACAACGTGATTTTACTTTAGGGGTAACAGTTGCAGTTTGCGGAGAAATAGGCAGAGTTAAAACCAGGTCTAATGTAGAATGATAGGGATCTTAAGGGAGAACTAAGGGATTGATTCTAAAGATAGTATTCAAAAGAAAATCGGAAGAGAAAACTAAATTAAGCATTCTACCACTACAATTAGGAACAGTATTTAGTTTATAAAGAGATAGCTCCGAAAGTTCACTTAGAAAAGAATTAAAAACAGAAGGCACCAATTTATCAGATTGAGATGACCAACTACCTTCTGGTAAGTTGAAATCACCAAAAACTAGCAAGTAGTTTCCATCAGATAGTTTGGAGGCAACAGATTGGATAGATGAAAGATGGTCCAGGTAGAAAGATATATCAGATGAGGGAGGAATATAAGAACAGGTAATATAAATTGAAATTTGATACATTGTCATTTTAACACATACGAATTCTAAGGAGGAACTATGGTCTATCGATAGTTCGGAAGGAAGATCAAATTGTACAGCTACAAAAACACCACCTCCAGTTCGTGATAAACGATCACATCCGAAGGAGGTGTAGTTATTAGGAAAAATAGAACAGTTATCTACTTCAGGTATTAACCAGGTTTCAGTAAATATTAGAATTTGATAATCAAACGATACACAATTCATAGACAAATTAGGTAGTTTAGAGTTTAGGCTTCTAACGTTTTGATAAGCAAAATGAAGATAGGATAATTCTACTCATTTTTAGATGTCCCATTAGAAGAAGAGGCGCGAGAAGTTGTAGGAAGCCGTACCACAGCTCGACTATTTTGTTTTGGAGAAAACTCTTTTACAAATTAGTCTGGCGGCCAGAAGGTTGCGCTGCAGACAGATTGAAATTTGTCAGCAGGAATATTTATTTTGAAAGATGCAATTCCTCGCCTGTAGTTAAAATTAAACTTTTCTACAACAATATTAGGTATAGAAATTTTTGAAAAAATAAATTATTGCACATCGTTAACCGAAGTATCAGGTGCAAGCTGAGAAAGGAAAACCTGTTTCTTTGGCTTAACCGCGACAAGCGGTTAAACGTTTGAAACGTTGGCAGTGGTATTTTCTAAAGAATTTTAAGGATTCTTTTTGGAAATAGGCGTAACTGGAGAAGTGACGATCAAAAGTGGTGGATCGCATATAACAGCCGGGGTGGCTTGAGGAATGTTAGGAGGCGTAGAAGGGGTTAAGTACGCAATAGCAGGAGATGTTAATCCTGAAGGAGTTGCCGGTGGGATTTCGAGAGGCTTATCAGAACATTCAAATGAGTTAAATTGAGTTTCCATATTGAAAAATTCTGATTGGAGATTTGAAAAGTATTGAAATACTAAAAATATTATGTATGTTAATTTGGCAACAACCATATTCTGAAATTTGGTCACACTGATTTGAATGAGTTCTTTTTTGTTTTTCTGGAAACTTTTTTCTTCTGTTGTTAACTTCCGAACGACTCACAACGCTGTCACGCTTATGTCAAATAAAACAATTATTAAAATTTAACTAAATCGCCTCGCGTTTTACTCCATCATTTCCAATAGGAGTAGTAAAGACTTAAATAATTGTGTGTGATCAAGTAAAAAATAAATATTGTCTTTAATTAGCTTGTACATTTTTTATAAACATGAGCGGACAAGGGTTGTGTGCGATCGACAAATTGGACGGCGAAAATTACGCAGTATGGTCGGTGCAATTGTAGAGTGTATTGGTGCACTCAGGCATGTGATTGTTAGTGTGCGGAAGACGCGTGAAGCATGAAACAGTGAAACAGTTGAGCCCAATTCGACGAACTAGACGAAAAAGCACTAGCAACAATACTGCTGTGCGTGAAGGCTTCAGAAGTTAATTTGATTAAAAACTGCGCTAGTTCTAAAGAAGCTTGGGACAAGCTTGCAGCTGTGTACAAGCCTCGTTGACCCGCCAGGAAAATTACCTTGTTCAGGAAATTACTCCGGTTGAGTTTGTCGGAAAGTGCATAAATGATTTTGTGGATATCGTCGAAAAACTGAAAGAAATTGATATGGACATTTCTGAAGACATTCTTACTATTTGGATGCTGTCGGGACTCGGTAAGAAATTCGAAAATTTCATGGTAGCGATCGAAACGCGCGAACAGTTACCGACTCTCTCTGATTTAAAAGTGAAAATTATAGAAGAAGGAGAAAGACAAAGAGTGAGTTCGGGCGAAACGGAACTTTGTGTGCAGCAAGCAATTGTGTCGTGTCCCAGTGGAAAGGGAGACAAGAAAAATAGAACGGCGCAAAAGAACAGTGATGCAAAGAAGAATAAAAAATGCTTTCGATGTGGTCGCGAGGGTCACTATATTGCGCAGTGCAAAGTGAAAGCCAAAAATAATGAAATACGCACACACAGCAGCGTCAACTGCTTCTTCTTTAATTTAGACGTCCGTTAAAAATGCACTGACCTGCCTCACGTTTTGTGTATTGCCTCACACGCATATACATACATATGTATGCATGTGTGAGCTTTGCATGCATGTATTGTATGCTCGCACGCATAAGTACAGCATGCAAAACATCTTAAAAGGCAAAATTTAACACGTAATACTTATAAAATTGATTAGATAAATATTAATAAATGTTAAATAATTCCAAAATGTTTATGCTTTATAAATATAAATGTAAACTAATATAAAATACAACAAAACATAAAAAAATTAAAATGGGTGAGGATTCGAACCCTGGCCGTTTGCATAGGAGTCCGTCATCCGAACAACTAGACCACCGTCGCTGTGCATCGCATACGCTAAAATTGCATAAATTGCATCAAATGTGTCATATTGCCTTGTACAACAATAACACTTCTATTGGATTGAATGAGATAATTTGTTGAAATACGATAAATGAAAATAAATGGTGAAAAAAAACCTTTAGAAACGAAAAAAAAGGTAATTTAAACTCAACCGCCTCTTCTGAGGGTTGAACCTCTATCTCTTCTTTGTTCGATTGCCGGCTTCTCAACACATTTGACTACCGCCGCAACTATTGGCTGTGCGGCTAAATTACTATTTCGATCTCATACACACACATAACCATTTTCGCATTAAATAGATCGAAAACGCACATGGCTGCCAGCAGCGTGCAGTCAAAGCATCACAAATCAATAGAGAACGTTAACTTACGTAACTTCTATGTTTTTTATCCGATCGGGTTGCAATTTATAGAATAAGTTCACAACGTATTTATCTAGATGTATGCCAAAGCTTAAAGTTAAGACTTCAATACTTTGCTTAATGATCGCATATTTAAAATTAATTTCTGATTTACGGGGGCGGTGGGCGTGGTAACCAAAATTTGAAAATAACGTTTACTGCCTAGGATATACATGAATCTTTTTGCCAAACTTGGAGTCTCTAGCTTTCTTAATAGCTGAGAACCGTTGTCTCATACATAAGGACGGACGGACAGACGGACAGACGGACAGACGGACAGACGGACAGACGGACAGACAGACAGACATGGCTAGATCGACTCGGCTAGTGATGCTGAGTGAGAATATATATAGCTTATGGGGTCGCAGATGTCTCCTTCTGCCTGTTACGCACATTCCGACAAACCTAATAGACCATGTATTTTTTTAAAATCCATGGCCTAAAAAGTAAGAACTGAAGAAAAACAAAAAGAAAATTGTGACACTGAGGGGATTTGAACTATGGACCTCAAAAAAGCTTGTAATCAAAAAAGTTTGAGTAACTTTTCTGGTGATCGGTTGTGTTCTGCATAGCTCCTGGTATTTTTACTTAAATTGTCCATTTTAACAAACACATTCTTACTAACTTTGGTTAATCTATTGCTCTAACCCTGTGCTTTTTAACACTTGTTATTAACTCGGTGCTAGTGCTAATTTCTATCATACAATTAAGCCATTTATTTTGATTTTAATTTTTCTTGCGCTTCTTTGGCGTCATTTATTGTTTTTGTTTTGAGTACTTACTCTAACATTCCTGTTCTCCCACGCTCTCACTCTACTTACGCTCTGTTGTTGTTTTGTGTTGAGTGCACTCTCTCTCAATCTCAACCGCTCAGATTGTAACAGCTGTACTTGTATTTAGCTTGTGCACTTGCGTTGGATACCAAGTAACTGTTTCTCTCTTATTGCTACTGCCTATTCCTATTTTCTTTTCGTAGCATTCTTTGGAGTTCTCTACGTGAGTTGGGTACATCAGTTTTTATATAATTTCATTTTAATTTCATAACTTTCATTTTTCTTTTAAATTTTAATTTATTTTAAAATGCTGCCTTGCTGTGCATCAAACGGCAAATGCGCTGCTGATCCCAATGCCGATTATATTGGCTGCTGGCTGTGCGATAATTTTATGCACGTCAAATGCGCTGGCTTCTCTTTAAAGATCAGAGATGCAATTAATAAAAACATCGGCCTTAAATGGTCGTGCGAAAACTGTCGGGTGGGCGAATTAGAGCTTCGAAAAGTTTTTACAAAAACTTCTCTCGGTTTCTCCCGTATTCGCTCTCTTTTCACGAGTCTCATGTCCGAGTTTACGGATCTTGAGACTCATCATAACGCCTTTAATGCCACAAAAAAGCATTCTCCTACACCATTGGAAGTTGATCACTCAAATGTTCCTCTTCCAGTAGCATCTGAAACATCTTCAGCCCTTATTGTTCCCAGAAACGACCCTCCTTTGATGAGTTTTAACTCTCCAGTCCCGTCCTGCTCTGAGAAAATCATTGTAAGGGATATTTCTGTCTTTCCAACTTCTAGCAAACGAAAAGACAAGACAACTTTAGGAGTTGACCCTCTTCCGTTGTCTATCTTGCCTAGCTCCAGTCAGAGTAAAAACAAGATAGCCACGACCAATTTACCGGCAAACATTGTACAGAGTGTAAAACCTCTTGTTGCGGTGAAGCCGAAGAAAGTAGTGTTTCTCTCTCGATTGGCCCCTGACACTACTAGTGAGGATGTACAATCGTATATCCTCTCAGAATTATATATACCAAATATGTAGATTAAGAAATTTAATTTCAAATTTTCGCGGGATATATCTTCCTTCAAGATAAGTATCCCAGCAGAGCATTTCCCAGCTGTATGCTGTGGATCTTTTTGGCCGCCAGATCTAATTGTTAAGGAGTTCACTCCAAAACAAAGAAGTCGAACCGCCGTAACCCTGCCATCGTTAACAGTTTCGTCCCCAACTAAGACCTCCAGAACTCCAAAAGATGCAATGCATGCAAAAAACTAATTTCGCATCTTTCTATTGCATATCAAAACGTTAGAGGTCTTAACACTAAGATCTCTAATCTTTTTGTTGATAGCTCATCTTTTGATTTTAAAATACTAATATTTACTGAAACCTGATTAAAGCCTACCATAAGTAACTTAGAACGTTTTCCCAATAAATACACTACCTTAAGATGTGACCGTCTATCACGATCCGGTGGTGGTGTTCTTATTGCTGTCGAATCAGACATGTCGTCAGAAATTGTTTTGACACATTGTTCACCTCACGTTGAATTTGTGTGTGTAAAAATAAGCGTATCTCAAATTTCAATTTATATTACTTGCTCCTATATTACTCCTTCTTCTGAACTCTCTTTGTACGCAGAACATCTTTCCTGCATTCAATCTATTGATTCTAAACTTTTGGACAGAGATTACCTCTTGGTTTTTGGCGATTTTAACTTGCCCCAAGTCTTATGGTCCACTCAAGCAAATTGTTTAATTCCCTCAGTTTATAATTCATTTATTAATAGCCTTTACGAATTATGCTTATCTCAAGTTAACCCTTTTCTTAACATCAGTGACAATACTCTTGACTTAATTTTTGTCTCTGATTCTCTATCTAACACGATTTTTAGAATTGATCCTCTAGTTCTTCCTGAAGATCCATATCATCCAACGCTTAATATTTTACTAGAATTGTTTACTCCAGTCCAAACGTCAATAGTTATGCCTAACTTAAAATCGCGTTGTTTTCGCAAAACTGATTTTGTTAAGCTTAACTATCTTATTTCTAATCATGATTGGTCTTTATTTTATTCGTGTTCTGATTTAAATTCTTGCATTGCATATTTTTATAAATCCTTAAATGCATTTTTTGATGTTTGCGTTCCGTGTGCATATCCGGCAAAGTCTAACTGGCTTCCGTGGTATACACGTGAACTACTAAGGTTAAGAAATGTTAAATCTCGGCTTTATAAAAAATTTACTTCTTCGGGTAATCCCTCTGATTATACCCGATACATAGTTGCAAAGACAAATTTTAATACTTGCAACAGTTTATCTTATAAAAAATATTTAAATCGTTGTCGACATGAATTTGCACGTAACCCTAAACAATTCTATAACTTTGTTAATATTAAACGAAAATCTAATAGTTTCCCACCTTATTTTTTATATGAAAACAAGAAAGCAACCAGTGATCAAGAAGCTGCTGATCTGTTTGCGGACTTTTTTCAATCTACCTATTCCTCTACTAACTACGACAATAATCTTCCATATCCGTATTTAACTCAGAGATCAAATTCCGTTTCTTGTGATATGATCGATGAGGAATCATTACGGACTAATCTCTGCTCTATTAATCCAATCTTCTCTCCCGGTCCTGACGGAGTACCAGGATGCGTACTTAGATATTGTGTCAATAGTTTATATAGACCCATTTTCAAGTTATTTAACTTGTCTTTAGCAACTTTTGCGTTTCCTTCAATCAAAAATCTTTTTCTATCCCTCTTCATAAAAATGGGTCTAAGTCGGAAGTAAAAAATTATAGGTGTATTTCCAAATTATCTTCTATTCCAAAATTGTTGGAAAAAATTATTACCGTAGAGTTAACACATAAGTGCAAGTCACTTATTTCGCCACATCAACATGGCTTTGTAAAATCTAGATCGACTTCCACGAATCTTCTGGAATTCACCTCACTGATTAATAAAGGTTTTCTGAAAAAAATGCAAACTGATGTGGTCTACACAGATTTCAGCAAAGCATTTGATTCAGTAAATCACTTACTTCTTCTTCATAAGCTTAATCTTATTGGTTTTTCCTACCCATTGCTCCCTTGGATCTCCAATTACTTAACTGGTAGGTCCCAAAGGGTGTTATTCAAATGTTTGCTATCTAAGCTTATTTCTGTATCCTCTGGTGTTCCTCAGGGCAGTCATCTGGGCCCTTTACTCTTTAACCTATTTATAAATGATCTTCCATCTGTTCTACACTTTTCTAATATTCTAATGTATGCTGATGATGTGAAACTTTGCTTAACATACAATGAACTGACCGCTAATTCACTTCAAGTCGATATTGACTCATTTTTTACTTGGTGTAGCTGTAATTTGCTATATTTAAACTGTTCGAAGTGTAAGGTCATGTCTTTTTATAGAAGTAATTTTCACGTTGTCATCTATACGCTTGATCAATTTCCACTTCACAGAATTGTTGAAGTAATAGATCTTGGAATTCTTTTTGACCATAAGTTGAAATTTGATTGCCATATAACACACATTATCAATAAGGCGTATCGGGCTCTTGGCTTCATTAAAAGATGGGCTAAAGAATTCGAAGACCCTTATACGACAAAATTGTTATTCACATCTCTTGTTCGCCCGATTTTGGAATATGGATCCTGTGTATGGTCTCCTCAATACCACGTCCATCAAGACAGAATTGAGTCTGTCCAAAAACAATTTTTGCTCTTTGCTTTGCGTCGCTTTAACTGGGTTTCTAACATAGATTTACCACCTTACTCAAGCCGACTCCTGCTAATTAACCTACCCTCCTTAACTAACCGTCGTATTATGCTAGGTGTTATGGTCATAATAAAACTAATAAAATACGACACTGACTCTCCTTTCCTGCTTAACCAACTAAACTTCAGTGTTCCTTCTAGGGTCACATGGAATTTTGTACCACTTTCGTTGGGTTTCTGTAATAATAAATATAGCTTGCATGATTCTTTTAGAGTTCTCTGTGCTGATTATAATAAGCTTTTTAGAGTAATCAGCACGGAATCCTCCCTTTCATCTATTAAATTATATATATTAAACCACCTAACAACAATTAATATACATCCTAACAATTAATACTAATTTACCGATCTGATTGGGTTTTACTGGGTTTTCCCCAATCCTTTGCAGCAATTGCTGGATCGGGAAATCTTGCTTTATATTTCCCAGCTTAAATTTAAACTTAAATTTAATTTTAAACTTAAACTTTACATTTAAAAACACATATATATTCTTGATAATTTTAAACTTTTTATGAAATTCAATTTTAATATCATAATTTTTAATTTTTATCGTTTCCGCTTTTTTTTTTTTTAATTTTAATTATATCATAATTTAAAAATAAAAACTAATCTTAATTTCTAGTCGACTTTCTTAGTTGACGTTAAATAAATAAATGTGCAGTTTGCAACTATAACCACTTTGCCATTAGCACATTATTATTTGGACCGGCAAAGTTGCATTATGAGACCATTCAGCTTGTCGAACAGAACAAAAATTAATACCAACTCACTTCCCATAAAATTGTTATGAATCAAATGCACTTAATACTAAACTTAAAATATTTAAAATACTTGAAAAAAGTAAATTTCAGAAAACCCACTAGAATCGGACCGAGTAGTATTCGAACCCGTACCCTTTCGCTTCACAGTCAATGACCTCAATTCATCTGCAACTAAAACCGCTCTGCAACATGCACATAAACGTTAGAATCAGCAAAATTGCATTATGAGACCATTCATCTTATCGTACAGGACAAAAACTAAACCAACTCACCTCTTCCCTTTAAATTCCTTTTAATCAAATGCATTTAATACTTAAAATATTTTCAAAGCTTGAAAAAAAGCAATATCTGAAAAAAAAAAAAACACTATTGCATTCACTAGGATTCGAACCCGTACCCTTTCGCTTCACAATCAACGACCACATCCACTCAGCCACTGCGCCTTCTATGCATCTACTATAAAATTGCAATAATGATTAGTGCAAATAATGTTGGTACATATAATTGAAAAACAAGTCGGAAAGGCTAAAGTCGAGCGCGCCCGACTGTGGTAAACCCGCTACAACTTTGCGAAAAAAACGTCTCACTGTCTTAAATTTGTTTTTCTAACAACAAAAATCGGCCGATAGTTTATATGACAGCTATACGATATATTGGTCCGATCTGGCTCGTTCCGACTTATTTACAGCGTACAGCAATAAGAAGCTTGTATGCCAAGTTTCATGAAGATAGCTCTAAAACTGAGAGACAAGTTTGTGTTGCAACAGACGGACGGACGGACAGACGGACATCCATTTTTGGACTCCGCAGAATATATATACTTTATAGGGTCGGAGATGTCTCCTAAGGTGCGTTGCAAACTTCTGGGTAAAATTAATATACCCTCTGCAAGGGTATAAAAATTTCGCAAGCCAAAAAGTTGAACAGACTCAATTTTATCTTGGTGAATATGGTATTGCGGCGCCCACACGCAAGACCCATATTCAAGAATTGGACGAACAAGAGAAGTGTAAAGCAACTTTGTCGTATAAGGATCCTCGAATTCCTTGGCCCATCTTTTGATGAACCCAAGTAGTCGAAATGCCTTATTGACAATTTGTGTTATGTGACGATCAAATTTCAATTTATGATCAATGAGGACACCTAAGACCATTACTTTGGATATTCTTAAGAGAGGGGTTAAGTTAAGATTATAGTTGATGACATGATAGTTACCTCTGTAAAATGACATGACCATGCACTTCAAACATTTTAGATGTAGCAGATTACGTCTACACCAAGCAAAAAACAAATCAAGATCTGTTTGAAGAAGGTTATTTATAGGATCACTGTGTGTCAAACAGAGTTTCACATCATCAGCATACATAAGAATATTAGAGTGAAGGAGTATAGAAGGAAGATCGTTAATAAACAGGTTAAATAGCAAGGGTCCAAGGTGGCTACCCTGAAGAACACCAGAAGTGACTAAGATCGGCTTAGAAAGACAGTCTTTAAATACTCGGAAATCTACAAAACGAGCTTTTGTGGAAAACCAATCAAATTTAACTTTTGGATTAAGAGTCTATGATTTACGGAGTCAAATGGTTTACTGAAGTCAGTGTAGACCACATCAGTTTGCATTTTGTTCCGAAATCCTGAATTAATGTGAGAAGAAAATTCTCAAAGATTAAAAGCTGTAGATCTTGCCTTAATAAACCCATGTTGACAGGGTGAAATTATAGATTTACACATAAAAGTTAACTGAGCCGTAACATTTTTTTCAAAAATCTTAGGAATAGCTGACAATTTTGAAATACATCTACAGTTCTTCATATCTTGGTTAGAATTACTTTTGTGAAGAGGAATGGAAAAAGAGTTTTTCCAAATAGGTGGAAAATAACTATTTGCTAGTGACAAGTCAAGCAGCTTATGAATGGGCTTCAGAGCTCAATCAGCACAATATTTAAGTACACATGGTGGAACTCCGTCAGGGCCAGGAGAGAAAACGGGTTTTAACGATTTAAGATCACTAAGCAAAGACGTCTCGTCAATAGAAGGACAGAAGAGAGTGTTAAAATTTTGTATACTATAAGGGTAGGGATGCAAGGGGAAACTATAAGGTTCAGTTGAATAAGTTGATTAAAAAAAGTCTGCAAGCAAATCAGCGGCACCCTGATCATCAGTTGCTTCCTTATTTTCATATGTTAGTACAGAAGGAAATCTACTTGATTTACGTTTTAAATTGACAAAGTTATAAAACTGCTTTGGGTCCTGGGCAAACTGCAAATGGCAGCGACACAAATACTTCTTATAACAATTTGCATATAGAGCAATAAAGTTTGCTCTTACAGCAGTATAACGCGTAAAATCAGAAGGATTGCAAGTAATTTTAAATTTTTAAAATACCCGTGAAAACCAAAAAGGCCTGTTGGACTTTAATGGAAAAGTAACAGGAACACATTGAACAAAAAATGAGTTCATAGAGGAATAAAAAAATTAAATGCATGTTTTTAGATCAGAGCATGAATAAAAAGATGACCAATCATGTTCCAAAATTAAATAATTCAATTTTTAAAATCGGTCCTACGGAAACAACGTGATTTTACTTTAGGGGTAACAGTTGCAGTTTGCGGAGAAATAGGCAGAGTTAAAACCAGGTCTAATGTAGAATGATAGAGATCTTAAGGGAGAACTAAGGGATTGATTCTAAAGATAGTATTCAAAAGAAAATCGGAAGAGAAAACTAAATTAAGCATTCTACCACTACAATTAGGAACAGTATTTAGTTTATAAAGAGAGAGAGAGAGCTCCGAAAGTTCACTTAGAAAAGAATTAAAAACAGAAGGCACCAATTTATCAGATTGAGATGACCAACTACCTTCTGGTAAGTTGAAATCACCAAAAACTAGCAAGTAGTTTCCATCAGATAGTTTGGAGGCAACAGATTGGATAGATGAAAGATGGTCCAGGTAGAAAGATATATCAGATGAGGGAGGAATATAAGAACAGGTAATATAAATTGAAATTTGATACATTGTCATTTTAACACATACGAATTCTAAGGAGGAACTATGGTCTATCGAGATTAGTTCGGAAGGAAGATCAAATTGTACAGCTACAAAAACACCACCTCCAGTTCGTGATAAACGATCACATCTGAAGGAGGTGTAGTTACTAGGAAAAATAGAACAGTTATCTACTTCAGGTTTTAACCAGGTTTTAGTAAATATTAGAATTTGATAATCAAACGATACACAATTCATAAACAAATTAGATAGCTTAGAGTTTAGGCTTCTAACGTTTTGAAAGGCAAAATGAAGATAGGATAATTCTACTCATTTTTTGATGTCCCATTAGAAGCAGAGGCGCGAGAAGTTGTAGGAAGACGTACCACAGCTCGACTATTTTGTTTTGGAGAAAACTTTTTCACAAATTAGTCTGGCGGCCAGAAGGTTGCGCTGCAGACAGATTGAAATTTGTCTGCAGGAATATTTATTTTGAAAGATGCAATATCTCGCCTGTAGTTAAAATTAAACTTTTCTACAACAATTGTAATATCTGGGGAAAATTTAAAAGGAAATAAAAAGCAATTATAATTTTATATTTTTTAGGGTATTATTGTCATTGTTGTCTTACCATTTACAAATTTTAATTTGTTAATATCTGAAAAAAGGGAAATAACAAGCAATTATAATTTTATATTTGTATGTAAAAGTATCGCTGTTATCTTACCATTTATTTTTTTGAATGATCGATATGGTCATTGGTAATAATTGATAGCATAGTTGTAAGGCTATCATTGGTCATTGGTAATATTGATAGTATAGTTGTAAGGCTATCAAGGCTGGATTGCAATGGCGACTAGATCGAACTTCTGAATTTTCAATCAGTCGTTTGAAGTCAGCCGAGGCGTGAAAATCTAAATCTAATCTAAATCAAATTTTGTGAAAAGGAAAAAAAAATAAGCAGTGATTGTGAAAATTATAAATAGTACCTGTACCCATTGATGAGTTGCAATTTTTCTTGGACCTGGGAAAAAAATTTTGGATTCAAGAAAACATTTATATACGAGCGGCGATTGCATCTGCAATCGGCTGCAGGATCTGGGAGCAGTTCACCTGTAACCACAGCTACGGGATAAACTTTCCCGCTGTCATCTGTAACCACAGCTACGGAAAAAAAAAAATTCCCGCTGTCATCTGTAACCACAAGCTACGGGAAAAAATATCAGTTGCATATAAACATTAAATCCCGCCGAAATCCTAAAATCCCGCTTACCAGTTACAGTTAAATAAAGGCATCATAGGAACAGTTTGAAAGAAAGAGTTTTCACCTTATTGTGCAGCGATCCAGCACAGCAGCAATACTCCTTATTTTAGTAAGCGATCCAGCACAGCAGCAATACTCCTTATTTTAGTATTAAAATAGGCAACAGATATAATTTCTTTCGATTTAATTTTTATTTAATCTGAGATATTTTGAAATTAACTCAGTCAATTTTTAGGCACTTAATTTTAATCTTCATTACAAATAGGATTAATTTATTTTTGGGGTGATAATTTTTGTTCGTACTTAATCTAAAATTTCATTGTCTGTTGTCTGCTAATTTACCAGCTGATCTGTGAAAAGGGTCAGTGATCCGAGAGAGTAAATTGAGTTGCGTACATATGTACATATAGTTGCCTACGTAACTATGTACATAATTGCCTGAATTTTTGAAAACAATAGTTAGGTAGGCGGATTTAAATCATTTTATATGTATGTAAATTTTTTTTCCCTTTAGCACCTCTTCGAAAGCGCTTTCGTCGCGGGATAAATAAAATTAGAGTGAGTAAACAAACACAAACACACACACACACAAACTTTTATGAGGCTCTGCCCATAATTTATATTTATATACATATATATTGTGATTTTCACCCGCACTTATTTCACCATATACACAAGAAAAAAAAACTCGAAAACTAATAACTACTAAACACTTACCTGAATGATATTTTTGAAATTTTAAACAAAAAGAAAAATTATGCGCACTTTATAATTGCATTTTAACACAATACACTCACGATAAATGGTGACGCTATCTGGCGATAATCGTTAATGCAACTCTAATTTTTTCTCAACTGTTGAGTTATCGAAGATCAGTGTTCCCTTCTCTGATAATCAGCTGATTGGCCAGTCAAATAAATTATCAGAATGAATGCAGAATTTATTGTGGGTTTTAAAATTCAAAGTTATATACTATTTTATTTTGTAATTTGTTTTGTTTTGTGTTAATACTTCTATTTCTATTTATTTTTGTGTATTGTTAGTCAAATTTTGCGAATTTATTTATTTTTTAAATTTAGGCGTGATAACTAGTACTATGTTAGGATTTATTTACAAATTGTTTACATGCTAGGGTTAATAATTGTAATTATGAAATAAAGTATTTATATGGTTGAACCCGAGCGGATGTAATCTCTTGAGGGGTCGTCATGCAAATAGGTAGGAATATTGGGGACCAAAGGTAGGGCGGGCTTAAATGGTCACATAACATCTGTGGGCCAACGTTGTACTCCTGTTCGTCTGTTTGTGTTTTAGCTGTCCATGGGTTTTTTTTTTTTATTTTCTCCGGTTGATTAATGTCCTTCGTATCTGCACGTTTTTATTTATAAATTATTTTTGTAGGCCGTAAACTGGGCATATTAAGGAATGCCACCCCTTAGCCGACGAGAAATAGCCGGAAATGTTACGTGCCGCCCAGTTACGGATACCACCAGCCTACGGAGGTTGACTGTATAAGGCAACCGTTACATTATAATTTATTTTGGCGCCCAACAAGTGGAGCCTTACTTAGGTAGGATTCACTAAAACAACCCAAAACTTTCTGTGATTTTCAATTTTCTGTCTATGGTTTTGTCACAAGTAGTAGGAGGCATGCATTCTGTAGCAGTCAGAAATTGACCACTATTAATGGCAAAGTAATAGTCCCTCTTCAAGAAGGCAATTTATACTACGAATTTGGATTCTCGATACGAAGATTAAAATTTCGTCGAGCCAGTTGGTACGTGTAAAATTTAGCAGTCTTGAATATTATCGCTACGATTTGTTGTTCAAACCTGGAAAGTGTTGTTGGTTGGAGTCAAGCAGCTGATCTATAAGTTAGGGTTTGCCACCAACATCACAATTCAAAGCTGTTTGGATTTGCACAAGTGATTTTCGTCTTATCTATTTATCTATTATTTTATCAAACGCAAACGAAGGTAGGAGAAGAAAATATAATAAAAGAGATTTACTGAAGTGAGGGTTCAATTTAATTAATGAAGTTTTGAATTTTGGAAATTTTGAATTTTGCTGAGTTTGTACTCCATATTCCTGCTTGGAAATTATTAACAACATTTTATATTTTTGTCTTAATCAATTGACAAATTGATTACAATTCTTTATACTTTTGCCTAAATCGATTGATGGGTTGTTAATAAATTGTTTGACAGTTTTTTTTAATTTTTGTCCAAATCAATTTATTGTTGCCTAAATCAATTGATAAATTATTATTACATTTTTTTATTGATCGCTTTTAAAGAAATTTTTTTTCTCGTTGTCTAAATCAACTGATACATTTTTTTTTACAATTTGTTTATGTCTGTTGAAATCAATTGATAAATTATTTACAAATTTTTGTCACAGTTTGGTCACGATTATAGATTTGTTTTGTTATTTTTAAATTTTTTTTTTTTATTACCACTTAATTTATAAATTCCGTTAAAAGATTTTAGATTTGTTTTACAATTTTTTATTAAGTTTTATTATAAATTAAATTAATTTTGGTTCGCATTATCACAGGTTTCTAGTCTGTTTGAGAAATTTGTTACTCTGGGTGATTCAGATAAGTTTTCCTGCTTAGTATCAATTGGAACATTTTTTTTTGCAAGGTGTGTTTTGATTTGAGCAGTGGTAAAGTATAAGAAATTGGTAATCATGCCGTGAACACGGTCAACAGAAGATTTAACGACAGTGGGAAATCAAATCGTATGTGGGCTGTGTTCGGCAATAGTGCAAAGCCCAAGTGATGGGCAAAGAACACCCTGCGGTCACGAATTTCACAAGACGTGTTTAAAAACACATCTGAAATCCAGTAGCAATTGTCCAACATGCAAAATTAGTTGCGCACCAACTGGCAAACAGGCTGCGATTCCTCCTGCTTACATTACCCGCTCTCAATCAGCCATTGCTTCAAAAACAACAGCTAGCATGACGGATGAGGAGGCTTCTACATTAGCATCTGGCAATAGGGTAACATCAGATATGATAAATAGAATGCAGAATCAAATTATGTCTACACTTACCGAGCAAATAAGCAGACTGATTGAAGAGAATGTCGAATATTGTATCAGTCGTCGGGGACTTACGCCTCGAGGAAGAGAAAATGAGTGCACTGGGGTGAACGGATTGGTAGGATTAGCTGTAGATGTTCCTCCAGCTAATATGCCTTCGGCCAGAACAGCACCACTTTCACAGGGTAGTTATCAATCCGATCTGCTACAGAGACCCGACAAAGTAGGCCACATCTTAAATAGTTGGAAACTAAAATTTACAGGAGAAGGGCTGTCAATAGACAATTTTATATATCGAGTCGAAGCGTTGACTCACCAAACTTTAGAAGGGAATTTTGGTATACTCTGTAAAAATGCCAGCTCCTTGTTTGAGGGGAAGGCATCTGAATTTTACTGGCGTCATCACAAAGCAGTAGGGCAAGTTCGTTGGGACCTACTTTGTGAAGCTCTACGCAACCAATTTCGAGACCAACGGGATGATGGGGATGTCGAAGACCTTATTCGTGCACGAAAGCAGAAGCCGAATGAATCGTTCGAGGCATTTTATGATGATATAGCCCGGTTGATTGACCAAATGGATATACCTATAATAAAGAAACAGTTAGTTAGAATATTGAAAGCAAACTTGCGTCCAGAAATACGCCACGAGATCTTACATTTAGAAATAAATTCCGTGTCCGAACTTCGGGATGTGTGTAGGAGGCGAGAGGAATTTCTCGAAGATATAAAGCCGCAGATGAATAATAGCAAAATGGTTCCGTTTAGACGAAATGTAGCAGAGTTGGTGGAACATGATGAGGTTGAGGTTCAAGAGGAAACTGGAGAGGAAGTTGGGGCCGTGGCACTGATATGTTGGAATTGCCAGCAAGAAGGCCACAGGTATCAGGATTGTTTGGCTGAACGCCGAGTTTTTTGTTACGGATGTGGAGCAGCAAAAACTTATAAGCCAAACTGTGCAAAAAAAACTTGAAAGGCGGCACACCGAAGTTTCCACTCAGACAAAGGAATTCGAGTGTGCAGCCCCGAACAGTTCCAAAACAAGATTAGGGGATTCGCCCATATTAAATGAGAATTCTTGCCTTGAGCCCATACACAATAGCCCTCAACGGTTAATACCATCAATTCCATTATATCCTGGAAGTTGCAAGTCTCAATCTCGCAGCTCTAAACGCTTTAGAACATTTTGGCAAGGAGTCAGGAAATTAGGGAAAGCCGTTAAAAAATTGTCAGCGCTAGAGTTCAACGCTACAGATCCACGGCCATATGCTAAAGTTCGTTTGTTAGAAAGGGATATTTTTGGACTTTTAGATTCAGGTGCTACAATGACCTGCATTGGAGGAAATTTAGCAAAGGAACTGTTGGAAAACAAAATAACTTTTAAAAAACTAAAATCAGATGCAAGTACGGCAGATGGAAATAAACAACAGATAATAGGAATTTTAAAGACAGAAATCATTTATAAAAATTTAAAAAAATTAATTAGTATTTATATTATTCCAACTTTACGTTTAGATTTATATTTAGGAATAGATTTCTGGCAGCTTTACGATTTACTGCCAACTGATTTAACGGTGTCGGAAAATAGCAATGACGAAAATATGCATCAACTTTCTAGCATGCAAAAACAACAATTAGATCGAGTTATTAAATTATTTCCATCTTTTGCTGAGGAAGGCTTAGGCAAAACTAGCATACTATCGCATACGATTGATGTAGGTTCAGCTAAGCCAATAAAGCAGAGGCATTATCCAGTGTCACCAGCGATGGAAAAACTGATGTATGCAGAAGTAGATCGGATGTTGGAGCTAGGAGTAATAGAGGAATCGGAAAGCGCATGGTCTTCGCCTATCGTCATTGTAAATAAGCCAGAGAAGATTCGACTATGCCTTGACAGTCGGAAAATAAATTCAGTAATGGTTAAGGATGCTTTTCCTCTGCCGCATATTGGTGGCATATTAAGCAGATTGCCTAGAGCTGAATTTATTACAAGCCTAGACCTGAAGGACGCTTTTTGGCAGATACCTTTAGACGCGAATTCTCGAGCTATAACGGCTTTTACAGTCCCCGGACGCCCACTTTATCAGTTTAGGGTAATGCCTTTTGGGCTTTGTAATGCCCCTCAAACAATGTCACGATTCATGGACAAAGTTATCTCTCCTCAATTACGCAACGAAGTTTTCATCTATCTAGATGATCTGCTGGTAGTTTCAGCTGATTTTGAACGCCATCAACAAGTGCTCAAAGAAGTTGCTAATAATCTCAGACGTGCAAATTTGATAATCAATGTTGGAAAAAGTCATTTTTGCCGTCGAGAGGTTAATTACTTGGGACATATAGTGGGTAATGGAGGAATAAGGACTGATCCAGAAAAGATATCGGCAATAAAGAACTTTCCAGTTCCTAAAACGATAAAAGCACTGAGAAGCTTCTTAGGCTTATGTGGCTGGTATCGCAAATTTATCGAAAACTTTGCAGAGGTAACAGCTCCTTTGACAGACCTGTTGTCTACAAAAAGAAAATTGCCTTTTCGGCCGATGCATTGTCTGCTTTCGAGAATCTAAAGAACAAACTCAGTGAAGCTCCAATTTTACAGAGCCCGGACTTTTTAAAGCCGTTTTTTATTCACTGTGATGCTTGTAAAACCGGTGTAGGTGGGGAACTTGTTCAAGTTTCTGAAGAGAATGATGAAATGCCAATTGCATTTGCGTCAAAAAAATTAAACAAAGCTCAGCAAGCTTACTCGGTGACAGAACAAGAATGCCCTGCTGATCTTGTCTATTTAAAAACTTTTCGGCCATATGTCGAAGGACATGACTTCACTATAATAACTGATCACGCTTCACTGAAATGGTTAATGACCCAAACGGACCTAAGCAGTAGGTTAGCGAGAAGGGCATTAAAGTTACAAGGCTATAAATTTCGCATCCTGCATAGGAAAGGGAAGCTCAATGTGGTTCCTGATATTCTATCACGCATAACTGACGAAAATATAGCGTCAGTCGACAGTCAGGACGGAGCACTGGTGGATTTAAAATCCCCACATTTCTTCTATGAAGATTATGTAGCATTTAAAGAGCGTATTGAGGCAATGAAAGGGAAGTTCCCAGACTTAAAAGTTGAAGATGGGTATGTGTATAGGCGAACTGGTCATACAACTGGGGAGGCTTTACACGATGTGTATGTGTGGAAGCTGTGGATTCCAAAAGCAATGACAAGAGAAGTCATAGCCAAAGCACATGAATCGGTACTGTTTGCCCATGGGGGTATCCACCATAACATTGATAGGTTGAGGAAATATTATTTCTGGCCATGTCTGGTGCAAGAGTTGAAGGCATTCATCAATAATTGTGACATCTGCAAAACATCGAAAGCACCGAACATGGTACTACGTCCACCAATGGGTAAGTTGATGGAGTCACAAAGGTTCTTTCAACATCTTTACGTTGACTTCTTAGGCCCTTATCCTCGGTCACGTAGTGGCAAAATAGGTATTTTTATTGTCCTGGATCATTTCTCTAAGTTTGTATGCCTAAAGCCAGTCAAGAAAATGTCGGCGGACATAATTTTAGACTACATGGAGAAGGAGCTGTTTTATACGTTTGGAGTGCCCGAAACTGTGTTTTCGGATAATGGCTCACAGTCCCGATCGGAAAAATTCAAAAAGCTTCTTAATCAATTTCAAATAAAGCACATTCTTTCGGCCGTGCATGCACTTCAAGCGAACGCATCGGAATGTGTAAACCGATCCATAATTGCTGCTATAAGATCATATATAAAACCAGATCAGAAGGATTGGGATGCAAGTCTGAGCCAGATAGCGTGCGCTTTGAGATCGGCCACACATTCGGCCATTGGCACTTCACCATATTATATGGCTTTTGGGCAGCTCATGGTGTTGTCTGGCTCCACGTATTCCCTATTGAGGAGATTAGAGTTGCTTGAGGATAGATCCTTGCCATTAACCCGGGAAGATTCTCTGGAAATTATTCGGAAAAAGGCAGGAGACGTTATGGAAAGGCAACATAACAAAAACAAACGTCTGTATAACTTACGCTCAACCGCTATCCATTATAAAGGCAAAGCGACTTCCAAACGGGATATAATGCAAAACTTGGGCCAAAGTTTGTAAAATGCAGAATTCACAGAAAGCTTGGAGAGTCAAATTATGAGGTTGAAGATTTGCAAGGTCACCTCATTGGACACTACCATGCAAAAGATATAAGGCAGTAGACCAGAAGATGCCAGAATTGTCAGACAGATAGTATAGTTGTAAGGCTATCATTGGTCGTTTGGTAATATTGATAGCATAGTTGTAAGGCTATCAAGGCTGGATTGCAATGGCGACTAGAACGAACTTCTGAATTTTCAATGAGTCGTTTGAAGTCAGCCGAAGCGTGAAGATCTAAATCTAATCTAAATCAAATTTTGTGAAAAGAAAAAAAATAAGCAGTGATTGTGAAAATTATAAATAATACCTGTACCCATTGCTGAGTTGCAATTTTTCTTGGACCTGGGAAAAAAATGTGGGATTCAAGAAAACATTTATATACGAGCGGCGATTGCATCTGCAATCGGCTGCAGGATCTGGGAGCAGTTCACCTGTAACCACAGCTACGGGATAAACTTTCCCGCTGTCATCTGTAACCACAGCTACGGGATAAACTTTCCCGCTGTCATCTGTAACCACAGCTACGGAAAAAAAATTCCCGCTGTCATCTGTAACCACAAGCTACGGGATAAAATATCAGTTGCATATAAACATTAAATCCCGCCGAAATCCTAAAATCCCGCATACCAGTTACAGTTAAATAAAGGCATCATAGGAACAGTTTGAAAGAAAGAGTTTTCACCTTATTGCGCAGCGATCCAGCACAGCAGCAATACTCCTTATTTTAGTATTAAAATAGGCAACAGATTTAATTTCTTTCGATTTAATTTTTATTTAATCCTGAGATATTTTAAAATTAACTCAGTCAATTTTTAGGCACTTAATTTTAATCTTCATTACAAATAGGATTAATTTATTTTTGGGGTGATAATTTTTGTTCGTACTTAATCTGAAATTTCATTGTCTGTTGTCTGCTAATTTATCAGCTGATCTGTGAAAAGGGTCAGTGATCCGAGAGAGTAAATTGTGTTGCGTACATATGTACATATAGTTGCCTACGTAACTATGTACATAATTGCCTGAATTTTTGAAAACAATAGTTAGGTAGCGGATTTAAATCATTTTATATGTATGTAAATTTTTTTCCCTTTAGCACCTCTTTGAAAGCGCTTTCGTCGCGGGATAAATAAAATTAGCGTGAGTAAACAAACACAAACACACACACACACAAACTTTTATGAGGCTCTGCCCATAATTTATATTTATATACATATATATTGTGATTTTTACCCGCACTTATTTCACTATATACACAAGAAAAAAAAACTCGAAAACTAATAACTATTAAAAACTTACCTGAAATTTTGAAATTTTAAACAAAAAAAAAAATTATGCGCACTTTATAATTGCATTTTAACACAATACACTCACGATAAATGGTGACGCTATCTGGCGATAATCGTTAATGCAACTCTAATTTTTTTTCAACTGTTGAGTTATCGAAGATCAGTGTTCCCTTCTCTGATAATCAGCTGATTGGCCAGTCAAATAAATTAAAAAGAATGAATGCAGAATTTTATTGTGGGTTTTAAAATTCAAGGTTATATACTATTTTATTTTGTAATTTTTTTTTGTTTTGTGTTAATACTTCTATTTTTATTTATTTTTGTGTATTGTTAGTCAAATTTTGCGAATTTATTTATTTTTTCAAATTAGGCGTGATAACTAGTACTATGTTAGGATTTATTTACAAATTGTTTACATGCTAGGGTTAATAATTGTAATTATGAAATAAAGTATTTATATGGTTGAACCCGAGCGGATGCAATCTCTTGAGGGGTCGTCATGCAAATAGGTAGGAATATTGGCGACCAAAGGTAGGGCGGGCTTAAATGGCCACATAACATCTGTGGGCCAACGTTGTACTCCTGTTCGTCTGTTTGTGTTTTAGCTGTCCATGGGTTGTTTTTTTGTTTTCTCCGGTTGATTAATGTCCGTCGTATCTGCACGTTTTTATTTATAAATTATTTTTGTAGGCCGTAAACTAGGCATATTAAGGAATGCCACCCCTTAGCCGACGAGAAATAGCCGGAAATGTTACGTGCCGCCCAGTTACGGATACCACCAGCCTACGGAGGTTGACTGTATAAGGCAACCGTTACACAATATAAGGTATAGAAATTTTTGAAAAAATAAATTATTGCACATCGTTAACCGAAGTATCAGGTGCAAGGCGAGAAACGAAAACCTGTTTCTTTGGCTTAACCGCGACAAGCGGTTTAACGTTTGAAACGTTGGCAGTGGTATTTTCTAAAGAATTTTAAGGATTCTTTTTGGAAATAGGCGTAACTGGAGAAGTGACGATCAAAAGTGGTGGATCGCATATAACAGCCGGGGTGGCTTGAGGAATGTTAGGAGGCGTAGAAGGGGTTAAGTACGCAATAGCAGGAGATGTTAATCCTGAAGGAGTTGCCGGTGGGATTTCGAGAGGCTTATCAGAACATTCAAATGAGTTAAATTGAGTTTCCATATTGAAAAATTCTGATTGGAGATTTGAAAAGTATTGAAATACTAAAAATATTATGTATGTTAATTTGGCAACACCCATATACTGAAATTTGGTCACACTGATTTGAATGAGTTCTTTTTTGTTTTTCTGGAAACTTTTTTCTTCTGTTGTTAACTTCCGAACGACTTACAACGCTGTCACGCTTATGTCAAATAAAACAATTATTAAAATTTAACTAAATCGCCTCGCGTTTTACTCCATCATGCCAATAGGAGTAGTAAAGACTTAAATAATTGTGTATGATCAAGTGGAAAATAATTATTGTCTTTAATTAGCTTGTACATTTTTTATAAACATGAGCGGACAAGGGTTGTGTGCGATCGACAAATTGGACGGCGAAAATTACGCAGTATGGTCGGTGCAAATGAAGAGTGTATTGGTGCACTCAGGCATGTGGTTGTTAGTGTGCGGAAGACGCGTGAAGCATGAAACAGTGAAACAGTTGAGCCCAATTCGACGAACTAGATTTTAATTTGATTAAAAACTGCGCTAGTTCTAAAGAAGCTTGGGACAAGCTTGCAGCTGTGTACAAGCCTCGTTGACCCGCCAGGAAAATTACCTTGTTCAGGAAATTACTCCGGTTGAGTTTGTCGGAAAGTGAGTGCGTACAAAATTACATAAATGATTTTGTGGATATCGTCGAAAAACTGAAAGAAATTGATATGGACATTTCTGAAGACATTCTTACTATTTTGATGCTGTCGGGACTCGGTAAGAAATTCGAAAATTTCATGGTATCGATCGAAACGCGCGAACAGTTACCGACTCTCTCTGATTTAAAAGTGAAAATTATAGAAGAGGGAGAAAGACAAAGAGTGAGTTCGGGCGAAACGGAACTTTGTGTGCAGAAAGCATTTGTGTCGTGTCCCAGTGGAAAGGGAGACAAGAAAAATAGAACGGCGCAAAAGAACAGTGATGCAAAGAAGAATAAAAAATGCTTTCGATGTGGTCGCGAGGGTTACTATATTGCGCAGTGCAAAGTGAAAGCCAAAAATAATGAAATACGCACACACAGCAGCGTCAACTGCTTCTTCTTTAATTTAGACGTCCGTTAAAAATGCACTGACCTGCCTCACGTTTTGTGTATTGCCTCACACGCATATACATACATATGTATGCATGTGTGAGCTTTGCATGCATGTATTGTATGCTTGCACGCATAAGTACAGCATGCAAAACATCTTAAAAGGCAAAATTTAACACGTAATACTTATAAAATTGATTAGATAAATATTAATAAATGTTAAATAATTCCAAAATGTTTATGCTTTATAAATATAAATGTAAACTAATATAAAATACAACAAAACATAAAAAAATTAAAATGGGTGAGGATTCGAACCCTGGCCGTTTGCATAGGAGTCCGTCATCCGAACAACTAGACCACCGTCGCTGTGCATCGCATACGATAAAATTGCATAAATTGCATAAAATGTGTCATACTTATTGCCTTGTACAACAATAACACTTCTATTGGATTGAATGAGATAATTTGTTGAAATATGATAAATGAAAATAAATGGTGAAAAAAAACCTTTAGAAACGAAAAAAAAGGTAATTTAAACTCAACCGCCTCTTCTGAGGGTTGAACCTCTATCTCTTCTTTGTTCGATTGCCGGCTTCTCAACACATTTGACTACCGCCGCAACTATTGGCTGTGCGGCTAAATTACTATTTCGATCTCATACACACACATAACCATTTTCGCATTAAATAGATCGAAAACGCACATGGCTGCCAGCAGCGTGCAGTCAAAGCATCACAAATCAATAAAGAACGTTAACTTACGTAACTTCTATATTTATTATCCGATCGGGTTGCAATTTATAGAATAAGTGCACAACGTATTTATTTAGAAGTATGTCAAAGCAAAAAGTTAAGACTTCAAAGGACGGACGGACAGACGGACAGACAGACAGACCGATAGACAGACATGGCTAGATCGACTCGGCTAGTGATCCTGAGTGAGAATATATATAGTTTATGGGGTCGCAGATGTCTCCTTCTGCCTGTTACGCACATTCCGACAAACCTAATAGACCATGTATTTTTTTAAAATCATGGCCTAAAAAGTAAGAACTGAAGAAAAACAAAAAAAATTTGTGACCCTGAGGGGATTTGAACTATGGACATCAAAAAAGCTTGTAATATGCAGTTTGCAACTATAACCACTCTGCCATTAGCACATTATTATTTGGACCGGCAAAGTTGCACTATGAGACCATTCAGCTTGTCGAACAGGACAAAACTAATACCAACTCACTTCCCATAAAATTATTATACCCTTCGACCATTGAAAATGGTCAAAAAAGGGTATACTAACTTTGTGCAATGTATGTAACAGGCATAAGGAGGCGTGGCAGACCCCATAAAGTATATATATTCTTGCTCAGGATCACTAGCCGAGTCGATTGAGCCATGTCCGTCTGTCTGTCCGTCTGTCCGGCTGTCCGTCTGTGTGAGACAACAGATCTCAGCTGTTAAAGAAGCTAGGGACACCAAATTTGATATGGAGGTTCCTATATATAATAGGCAGATAACGTTTATTTCAAATGTTTGATGCCACGCCCACCGCCCCCGCAAATTGGTAATTTACGATTATTTAGCAAAATATTAAACTTAGAAAGTTCTGCTTTGGTATGTATAATGCTTATTACCATATAAATGTATTTTCCAAATTACATCCGGTCGGACTAATAACACAGGACCTATTCAAGTCAACATTTTCAATACAAATGTACGAGCAGCAGCCGGCGCGCTGCTTGGAGTTGACGTCGACTTCGACGTTGCGTCTCCCGCTTTACGCTTTACGCGCGTCGCTGTGTGAGTGCGAGCGAGTAAGCTTTATGTAGAGAATTTGTGCAGAATTTGAAATTGTCAGTGTAGTTACACGTTTGTAAGAGATTTAGAAAATTGGGAGATGGGTATCCCACTGCCGGGCGTGCGACTGTAACCATATCCACTGGTTTTTTATCAAAGGCATTTAATACTAAAGTTAAAATATTTTAAGTACTTGAAAAGAGTAATATCCGAAAAAACCCACTTGCATGCAGTAGGATGCGAACCCGTACCCTTTCGCTTCACAGTCAACGACCACATAATCTCAGCCACTGCATCTGCTTTGCATATACTATAAAATTGAAATTATGAGCAGTGCAAATAATGTTGGTACATATAATTGAAAAACAAGTCGGAAAGGCTACAGTCGAGCGCGCCCGACTGTGGTATACCCGCTACAACTTTGCGAAAAAATACGTCTCACTGTCTCAAATTTGTTTTTCTAACTCGTTATCATCGATTTTAAAAGAAGATGTAACATAATTTATTTATTTAACGTCGACTTGAAATTAAAATTTGAATTTAAATTAAAATTAAATAAAATTAAGATTAAAAATTTAAATTTAATTAAGTAAAGTGAAGAGAAAAAAGAAATATTTGTAATTAATTAAGATTATAAATTTTTTAATTAAAGCTGCGAAATATAAAATAAGAAATAAGAATAAACGATCCAGCATTTGCTGCAGAGGATTGGGGAAAACCCTGTAAAACCCACTCAGATCGGTAGATTAATATTAGTTATTAGGATGAAGAGTTAATTCATTAGGGATAGACAATTTAACAGAGTAGGGGGAGGACTCTGAGTTGAAAAGTCTAGACAGTCTGTTGTAGTCAGCACAGATAACTCGGAAAGAGTCATGCAAAAGGCCAAAGATAGTGGCCTAAAATTACGAGTAACTCTAGAAGGAATACAGAAATTGATTTGATTAAGCAAAGTAGGGGAATCTATATCGTACTTTATTAGTTTTACAATAAACATAACGCCTAACATAATACGTCGGTAAGTTAAAGAAGGTAGGTTAATTAGAAGGAGTCTACTAGAGTATGGAGGCAAGTCTACACCCGAAACCCAGTTAAACAAGAAAGCAAGGCTACCTTCGGCTTGCCGAAGGTTTTATACCCTTGAAATTGTACACAGCTATATGTAATAGTACTCAGATGTTCATAAAATTGCAACAGGTACCTTCATTATGCCGATCGTTGATCGTTAATCGTTATAAATGTTCGATTTTGATGAAACTTTATAATTAAGGACATACTTAGATTTGGATGTGGTAAGCCTGATAGCTATATCTTGAAATATAACGAAAATCGGCCGATAGGCTCCATGACAGCTGTACGATACATCAGTCCAATCTTGCCCGATCCGACTTATTTAAAGAGGGCAGAAATAAGTAGCTTGTGAGCCAACTTTTATGAAAATAGCTCAATAACTGGGGACTAATTTGCGTTGCAATAGACAGACGGACTGACTGATTGTTCCTATAACAGCTATAGCAAATAAACGTCTGAGATATTTAAATGGAAGAACTAAAGGCGGGTTACTGTATAACATTAAAAAGTATTGATAATGTGCGGTATTTCCAAGAATAAAACAGGTTTGCATACAAAAACCCTAATTTCAGCCGATTGTTTCTATGGCAGCTATATGTTATAGTAATATGATTTTTATACAATTTTGACAGCATATTAGGAACGTAATAAGATTAAGATTTGCCAAATCTTGTTGCAATATTTTGAAAAACAACAAAAATCGGCCGATAGTTTCTATGACAGCTATACGATATATCGGTCTGATCTGGCTCGTTCCTACTTATTTACAGCGTACAGCAATAAGAATCTTGTATGCCAAGTTTCATGAAGATAGCTTTAAAACTGAGAGATAAGTTTGCGTTACAACACGCGGACGAACGGACGGACAGCAGACATCCATTTTTGGACTCCTCTGTTTATGCTGATTCAGAATATATATATTTTATAGGGTCGGAGATGGAGACGGATTGGTGAATATGGTATTGCGGCGACCACACACAAGACCCATATTCAAGAATTGGACGAACAAGAGAAGTGTAAAGCAACTTTGTCGTATAAGGATCCTCGAATTCCTTGGCCCATCTTTTGATGAACCCAAGTAGTCGAAATGCCTTATTGACAATTTGTGTTATGTGACGATCAAATTTCAATGTATGATCAAAGAGGATACCTAAGTCCATTACTTTGGATATTCTTAAGAGGGGGGTTAAGTTAAGATTATAGTTGATGACATGATAGTTATCTCTGTAAAATGACATGACCTTGCACTTCAAACATTTAGCATGTAGCAGATTATGTCTACACCAAGCAAAAAACAAATCAAGATCTGTTTGAAGAAGGTTATTTACAGGATCACTGTGTGTCAAACAGAGTTTCACATCATCAGCATACATAAGAATATTAGAGTGAAGGAGTATAGAAGAAAGATCGTTAATAAACAGGTTAAATTGCAAGGGTTCAAGGTGGCTACCCTGAAGAACACCAGAAGTGACTAAGATCGGCTTAGAAAGACAGTCTTTAAATACTCGGAAATCTACAAAACGAGCTTTTGTGGAAAACCAATCAAATTTAACTTTTGGATTAAGAGTCTATGATTTACGGAGTCAAATGGTTTACTGAAGTCAGTGTAGACCACATCAGTTTGCATTTTGTTCCGAAATCCTGAATTAATGTGAGAAGAAAATTCTCAAAGATTAAAAGCTGTAGATCTTGCCTTAATAAACCCATGTTGACAGGGTGAAATTATAGATTTACACATAAAAGTTAACTGAGCCGTAACATTTTTTTCAAAAATCTTAGGAATAGCAGACAATTTTGAAATACATATACAGTTCTTCATATCTTGGTTAGAACCACTTTTGTGAAGAGGAATGGAAAAAAAGTTTTTCCAAATAGGTGGAAAATAACTATTTGCTAGTGACAAGTCAAGCAGCTTATGAATGGGCTTCAGAGCTCAATCAGCACAATATTTAAGTACACATGGTGGAACTCCGTCAGGGCCAGGAGAGAAAACGGGTTTTAACGATTTAAGATCACTAAGCAAAGACGTCTCGTCAATAGAAGGACAGAAGAGAGTGTTAAAATTTTGTATACTATAAGGGTAGGGATGCAAGGGGAAACTATAAGGTTCAGTTGAATAAGTTCATTGAAAAAAGTCTGCAAACAAATCAGCGGCAGCCTGATCATCAGTTGCTTCCTTATTTTCATATGTTAGTACAGAAGGAAATCTACTTGATTTACGTTTTAAATTGACAAAGTTATAAAACTGCTTTGGGTCCTGGGCAAACTGCAAACGGAAGTGACACAAATACTTCTTATAACAATTTGCATATAGAGCAATAAAGTTTGCTCTTACAGCAGTATAACGCGTAAAATCAGAAGGATTGAAAGTAATTTTAAATTTTTTAAAATACCCGGATTTAAAATTTTTTAACCTTACTAGCTCACGTGAAAACCAAGAAGGCCTGTTGGAAAAGTAACAGGAACACATTGATCAAAAAATGAGTTAATAGAGGAATAAACAAGTGGATATGGCTACAGTCGAACGCGCGACAGTAGGATACCCTTCTCCCAATTTTTAAAATCCGTTACAAACGTGTAACCACACTCATAATTTCAAACAGAAATTTTGCACAAATACTTCCACTACATATAGCTTTCTCGCTCACAGAGCGAGAAGAAAATGTCGGCGGACATAATTTTAGACTACATGGAGAAGGAGCTGTTTTATACGTTTGGAGTGCCCGAAACTGTGTTTTCGGATAATGGCTCACAGTCCCGATCGGAAAAATTCAAAAAGCTTCTTAATCAATTTCAAATAAAGCACATTCTTTCGGCCGTGCATGCACTTCAAGCGAACGCATCGGAATGTGTAAACCGATCCATAATTGCTGCTATAAGATCATATATAAAACCAGATCAGAAGGATTGGGATGCAAGTCTGAGCCAGATAGCGTGCGCTTTGAGATCGGCCACACATTCGGCCATTGGCACTTCACCATATTATATGGCTTTTGGGCAGCTCATGGTGTTGTCTGGCTCCACGTATTCCCTATTGAGGAGATTAGAGTTGCTTGAGGATAGATCCTTGCCATTAACCCGGGAAGATTCTCTGGAAATTATTCGGAAAAAGGCAGGAGACGTTATGGAAAGGCAACATAACAAAAACAAACGTCTGTATAACTTACGCTCAACCGCTATCCATTATAAAGGCAAAGCGACTTCCAAACGGGATATAATGCAAAACTTGGGCCAAAGTTTGTAAAATGCAGAATTCACAGAAAGCTTGGAGAGTCAAATTATGAGGTTGAAGATTTGCAAGGTCACCTCATTGGACACTACCATGCAAAAGATATAAGGCAGTAGACCAGAAGATGCCAGAATTGTCAGACAGATAGTATAGTTGTAAGGCTATCATTGGTCGTTTGGTAATATTGATAGCATAGTTGTAAGGCTATCAAGGCTGGATTGCAATGGCGACTAGAACGAACTTCTGAATTTTCAATGAGTCGTTTGAAGTCAGCCGAAGCGTGAAGATCTAAATCTAATCTAAATCAAATTTTGTGAAAAGAAAAAAAATAAGCTGTGATTGTGAAAATTATAAATAATACCTGTACCCATTGCTGAGTTGCAATTTTTCTTGGACCTGGGAAAAAAATGTGGGATTCAAGAAAACATTTATATACGAGCGGCGATTGCATCTGCAATCGGCTGCAGGATCTGGGAGCAGTTCACCTGTAACCACAGCTACGGGATAAACTTTCCCGCTGTCATCTGTAACCACAGCTACGGGATAAACTTTCCCGCTGTCATCTGTAACCACAGCTACGGAAAAAAAATTCCCGCTGTCATCTGTAACCACAAGCTACGGGATAAAATATCAGTTGCATATAAACATTAAATCCCGCCGAAATCCTAAAATCCCGCATACCAGTTACAGTTAAATAAAGGCATCATAGGAACAGTTTGAAAGAAAGAGTTTTCACCTTATTGCGCAGCGATCCAGCACAGCAGCAATACTCCTTATTTTAGTATTAAAATAGGCAACAGATTTAATTTCTTTCGATTTAATTTTTATTTAATCCTGAGATATTTTAAAATTAACTCAGTCAATTTTTAGGCACTTAATTTTAATCTTCATTACAAATAGGATTAATTTATTTTTGGGGTGATAATTTTTGTTCGTACTTAATCTGAAATTTCATTGTCTGTTGTCTGCTAATTTATCAGCTGATCTGTGAAAAGGGTCAGTGATCCGAGAGAGTAAATTGTGTTGCGTACATATGTACATATAGTTGCCTACGTAACTATGTACATAATTGCCTGAATTTTTGAAAACAATAGTTAGGTAGCGGATTTAAATCATTTTATATGTATGTAAATTTTTTTCCCTTTAGCACCTCTTTGAAAGCGCTTTCGTCGCGGGATAAATAAAATTAGCGTGAGTAAACAAACACAAACACACACACACACAAACTTTTATGAGGCTCTGCCCATAATTTATATTTATATACATATATATTGTGATTTTTACCCGCACTTATTTCACTATATACACAAGAAAAAAAAAACTCGAAAACTAATAACTATTAAAAACTTACCTGAAATTTTGAAATTTTAAACAAAAAGAAAAATTATGCGCACTTTATAATTGCATTTTAACACAATACACTCACGATAAATGGTGACGCTATCTGGCGATAATCGTTAATGCAACTCTAATTTTTTTTCAACTGTTGAGTTATCGAAGATCAGTGTTCCCTTCTCTGATAATCAGCTGATTGGCCAGTCAAATAAATTAAAAAGAATGAATGCAGAATTTTATTGTGGGTTTTAAAATTCAAGGTTATATACTATTTTATTTTGTAATTTTTTTTTGTTTTGTGTTAATACTTCTATTTTTATTTATTTTTGTGTATTGTTAGTCAAATTTTGCGAATTTATTTATTTTTTCAAATTAGGCGTGATAACTAGTACTATGTTAGGATTTATTTACAAATTGTTTACATGCTAGGGTTAATAATTGTAATTATGAAATAAAGTATTTATATGGTTGAACCCGAGCGGATGCAATCTCTTGAGGGGTCGTCATGCAAATAGGTAGGAATATTGGCGACCAAAGGTAG
Organism: Zaprionus tsacasi; assembly: GCA_018904105.1. Classification (NCBI taxonomy): domain Eukaryota; kingdom Metazoa; phylum Arthropoda; class Insecta; order Diptera; family Drosophilidae; genus Zaprionus; species Zaprionus tsacasi. The sequence goes on along the minus strand of JAEIFR010000608.1, from coordinate 10,549 downwards.
GGCGGGCTTAAATGGCCACATAACATCTGTGGGCCAACGTTGTACTCCTGTTCGTCTGTTTGTGTTTTAGCTGTCCATGGGTTGTTTTTTTGTTTTCTCCGGTTGATTAATGTCCGTCGTATCTGCACGTTTTTATTTATAAATTATTTTTGTAGGCCGTAAACTAGGCATATTAAGGAATGCCACCCCTTAGCCGACGAGAAATAGCCGGAAATGTTACGTGCCGCCCAGTTACGGATACCACCAGCCTACGGAGGTTGACTGTATAAGGCAACCGTTACACAATATAAGGTATAGAAATTTTTGAAAAAATAAATTATTGCACATCGTTAACCGAAGTATCAGGTGCAAGGCGAGAAACGAAAACCTGTTTCTTTGGCTTAACCGCGACAAGCGGTTTAACGTTTGAAACGTTGGCAGTGGTATTTTCTAAAGAATTTTAAGGATTCTTTTTGGAAATAGGCGTAACTGGAGAAGTGACGATCAAAAGTGGTGGATCGCATATAACAGCCGGGGTGGCTTGAGGAATGTTAGGAGGCGTAGAAGGGGTTAAGTACGCAATAGCAGGAGATGTTAATCCTGAAGGAGTTGCCGGTGGGATTTCGAGAGGCTTATCAGAACATTCAAATGAGTTAAATTGAGTTTCCATATTGAAAAATTCTGATTGGAGATTTGAAAAGTATTGAAATACTAAAAATATTATGTATGTTAATTTGGCAACACCCATATACTGAAATTTGGTCACACTGATTTGAATGAGTTCTTTTTTGTTTTTCTGGAAACTTTTTCTTCTGTTGTTAACTTCCGAACGACTTACAACGCTGTCACGCTTATGTCAAATAAAACAATTATTAAAATTTAACTAAATCGCCTCGCGTTTTACTCCATCATGCCAATAGGAGTAGTAAAGACTTAAATAATTGTGTATGATCAAGTGGAAAATAATTATTGTCTTTAATTAGCTTGTACATTTTTTATAAACATGAGCGGACAAGGGTTGTGTGCGATCGACAAATTGGACGGCGAAAATTACGCAGTATGGTCGGTGCAAATGAAGAGTGTATTGGTGCACTCAGGCATGTGGTTGTTAGTGTGCGGAAGACGCGTGAAGCATGAAACAGTGAAACAGTTGAGCCCAATTCGACGAACTAGATTTTAATTTGATTAAAAACTGCGCTAGTTCTAAAGAAGCTTGGGACAAGCTTGCAGCTGTGTACAAGCCTCGTTGACCCGCCAGGAAAATTACCTTGTTCAGGAAATTACTCCGGTTGAGTTTGTCGGAAAGTGAGTGCGTACAAAATTACATAAATGATTTTGTCGAAAAACTGAAAGAAATTGATATGGACATTTCTGAAGACATTCTTACTATTTTGATGCTGTCGGGACTCGGTAAGAAATTCGAAAATTTCATGGTATCGATCGAAACGCGCGAACAGTTACCGACTCTCTCTGATTTAAAAGTGAAAATTATAGAAGAGGGAGAAAGACAAAGAGTGAGTTCGGGCGAAACGGAACTTTGTGTGCAGAAAGCATTTGTGTCGTGTCCCAGTGGAAAGGGAGACAAGAAAAATAGAACGGCGCAAAAGAACAGTGATGCAAAGAAGAATAAAAAATGCTTTCGATGTGGTCGCGAGGGTTACTATATTGCGCAGTGCAAAGTGAAAGCCAAAAATAATGAAATACGCACACACAGCAGCGTCAACTGCTTCTTCTTTAATTTAGACGTCCGTTAAAAATGCACTGACCTGCCTCACGTTTTGTGTATTGCCTCACACGCATATACATACATATGTATGCATGTGTGAGCTTTGCATGCATGTATTGTATGCTTGCACGCATAAGTACAGCATGCAAAACATCTTAAAAGGCAAAATTTAACACGTAATACTTATAAAATTGATTAGATAAATATTAATAAATGTTAAATAATTCCAAAATGTTTATGCTTTATAAATATAAATGTAAACTAATATAAAATACAACAAAACATAAAAAAATTAAAATGGGTGAGGATTCGAACCCTGGCCGTTTGCATAGGAGTCCGTCATCCGAACAACTAGACCACCGTCGCTGTGCATCGCATACGATAAAATTGCATAAATTGCATAAAATGTGTCATACTTATTGCCTTGTACAACAATAACACTTCTATTGGATTGAATGAGATAATTTGTTGAAATATGATAAATGAAAATAAATGGTGAAAAAAAACCTTTAGAAACGAAAAAAAAGGTAATTTAAACTCAACCGCCTCTTCTGAGGGTTGAACCTCTATCTCTTCTTTGTTCGATTGCCGGCTTCTCAACACATTTGACTACCGCCGCAACTATTGGCTGTGCGGCTAAATTACTATTTCGATCTCATACACACACATAACCATTTTCGCATTAAATAGATCGAAAACGCACATGGCTGCCAGCAGCGTGCAGTCAAAGCATCACAAATCAATAAAGAACGTTAACTTACGTAACTTCTATATTTATTATCCGATCGGGTTGCAATTTATAGAATAAGTGCACAACGTATTTATTTAGATGTATGTCAAAGCAAAAAGTTAAGACTTCAAAGGACGGACGGACAGACGGACAGACAGACAGACCGATAGACAGACATGGCTAGATCGACTCGGCTAGTGATCCTGAGTGAGAATATATATAGTTTATGGGGTCGCAGATGTCTCCTTCTGCCTGTTACGCACATTCCGACAAACCTAATAGACCATGTATTTTTTTTAAAATCATGGCCTAAAAAGTAAGAACTGAAGAAAAACAAAAAAAATTTGTGACCCTGAGGGGATTTGAACTATGGACATCAAAAAAGCTTGTAATATGCAGTTTGCAACTATAACCACTCTGCCATTAGCACATTATTATTTGGACCGGCAAAGTTGCACTATGAGACCATTCAGCTTGTCGAACAGGACAAAACTAATACCAACTCACTTCCCATAAAATTATTATACCCTTCGACCATTGAAAATGGTCAAAAAAGGGTATACTAACTTTGTGCAATGTATGTAACAGGCATAAGGAGGCGTGGCAGACCCCATAAAGTATATATATTCTTGCTCAGGATCACTAGCCGAGTCGATTGAGCCATGTCCGTCTGTCTGTCCGTCTGTCCGGCTGTCCGTCTGTGTGAGACAACAGATCTCAGCTGTTAAAGAAGCTAGGGACACCAAATTTGATATGGAGGTTCCTATATATAATAGGCAGATAACGTTTATTTCAAATGTTTGATGCCACGCCCACCGCCCCCGCAAATTGGTAATTTACGATTATTTAGCAAAATATTAAACTTAGAAAGTTCTGCTTTGGTATGTATAATGCTTATTACCATATAAATGTATTTTCCAAATTACATCCGGTCGGACTAATAACACAGGACCTATTCAAGTCAACATTTTCAATACAAATGTACGAGCAGCAGCCGGCGCGCTGCTTGGAGTTGACGTCGACTTCGACGTTGCGTCTCCCGCTTTACGCTTTACGCGCGTCGCTGTGTGAGTGCGAGCGAGTAAGCTTTATGTAGAGAATTTGTGCAGAATTTGAAATTGTCAGTGTAGTTACACGTTTGTAAGAGATTTAGAAAATTGGGAGATGGGTATCCCACTGCCGGGCGTGCGACTGTAACCATATCCACTGGTTTTTTATCAAAGGCATTTAATACTAAAGTTAAAATATTTTAAGTACTTGAAAAAGAGTAATATCCGAAAAAACCCACTTGCATGCAGTAGGATGCGAACCCGTACCCTTTCGCTTCACAGTCAACGACCACATAATCTCAGCCACTGCATCTGCTTTGCATATACTATAAAATTGAAATTATGAGCAGTGCAAATAATGTTGGTACATATAATTGAAAAACAAGTCGGAAAGGCTACAGTCGAGCGCGCCCGACTGTGGTATACCCGCTACAACTTTGCGAAAAAATACGTCTCACTGTCTCAAATTTGTTTTTCTAACTCGTTATCATCGATTTTAAAAGAAGATGTAACATAATTTATTTATTTAACGTCGACTTGAAATTAAAATTTGAATTTAAATTAAAATTAAATAAAATTAAGATTAAAAATTTAAATTTAATTAAGTAAAGTGAAGAGAAAAAGAAATATTTGTAATTAATTAAGATTATAAATTTTTTAATTAAAGCTGCGAAATATAAAATAAGAAATAAGAATAAACGATCCAGCATTTGCTGCAGAGGATTGGGGAAAACCCTGTAAAACCCACTCAGATCGGTAGATTAATATTAGTTATTAGGATGAAGAGTTAATTCATTAGGGATAGACAATTTAACAGAGTAGGGGAGGACTCTGAGTTGAAAAGTCTAGACAGTCTGTTGTAGTCAGCACAGATAACTCGGAAAGAGTCATGCAAAAGGCCAAAGATAGTGGCCTAAAATTACGAGTAACTCTAGAAGGAATACAGAAATTGATTTGATTAAGCAAAGTAGGGGAATCTATATCGTACTTTATTAGTTTTACAATAAACATAACGCCTAACATAATACGTCGGTAAGTTAAAGAAGGTAGGTTAATTAGAAGGAGTCTACTAGAGTATGGAGGCAAGTCTACACCCGAAACCCAGTTAAACAAGAAAGCAAGGCTACCTTCGGCTTGCCGAAGGTTTTATACCCTTGAAATTGTACACAGCTATATGTAATAGTACTCAGATGTTCATAAAATTGCAACAGGTACCTTCATTATGCCGATCGTTGATCGTTAATCGTTATAAATGTTCGATTTTGATGAAACTTTATAATTAAGGACATACTTAGATTTGGATGTGGTAAGCCTGATAGCTATATCTTGAAATATAACGAAAATCGGCCGATAGGCTCCATGACAGCTGTACGATACATCAGTCCAATCTTGCCCGATCCGACTTATTTAAAGAGGGCAGAAATAAGTAGCTTGTGAGCCAACTTTTATGAAAATAGCTCAATAACTGGGGACTAATTTGCGTTGCAATAGACAGACGGACTGACTGATTGTTCCTATAACAGCTATAGCAAATAAACGTCTGAGATATTTAAATGGAAGAACTAAAGGCGGGTTACTGTATAACATTAAAAAGTATTGATAATGTGCGGTATTTCCAAGAATAAAACAGGTTTGCATACAAAAACCCTAATTTCAGCCGATTGTTTCTATGGCAGCTATATGTTATAGTAATATGATTTTTATACAATTTTGACAGCATATTAGGAACGTAATAAGATTAAGATTTGCCAAATCTTGTTGCAATATTTTGAAAAACAACAAAAATCGGCCGATAGTTTCTATGACAGCTATACGATATATCGGTCTGATCTGGCTCGTTCCTACTTATTTACAGCGTACAGCAATAAGAATCTTGTATGCCAAGTTTCATGAAGATAGCTTTAAAACTGAGAGATAAGTTTGCGTTACAACACGCGGACGAACGGACGGACAGCAGACATCCATTTTTGGACTCCTCTGTTTATGCTGATTCAGAATATATATATTTTATAGGGTCGGAGATGGAGACGGATTGGTGAATATGGTATTGCGGCGACCACACACAAGACCCATATTCAAGAATTGGACGAACAAGAGAAGTGTAAAGCAACTTTGTCGTATAAGGATCCTCGAATTCCTTGGCCCATCTTTTGATGAACCCAAGTAGTCGAAATGCCTTATTGACAATTTGTGTTATGTGACGATCAAATTTCAATGTATGATCAAAGAGGATACCTAAGTCCATTACTTTGGATATTCTTAAGAGGGGGGTTAAGTTAAGATTATAGTTGATGACATGATAGTTATCTCTGTAAAATGACATGACCTTGCACTTCAAACATTTAGCATGTAGCAGATTATGTCTACACCAAGCAAAAAACAAATCAAGATCTGTTTGAAGAAGGTTATTTACAGGATCACTGTGTGTCAAACAGAGTTTCACATCATCAGCATACATAAGAATATTAGAGTGAAGGAGTATAGAAGAAAGATCGTTAATAAACAGGTTAAATTGCAAGGGTTCAAGGTGGCTACCCTGAAGAACACCAGAAGTGACTAAGATCGGCTTAGAAAGACAGTCTTTAAATACTCGGAAATCCACAAAAGGAGCTTTTGAGGAAAACCAATCAAATTTAACTTTTGGATTAAGAGTCTATGATTTACGGAGTCAAATGGTTTACTGAAGTCAGTGTAGACCACATCATTTTGCATTTTGTTCCGAAATCCTGAATTAATGTGAGAAGAAAATTCTCAAAGATTAAAAGCTGTAGATCTTGCCTTAATAAACCCATGTTGACAGGGTGAAATTATAGATTTACACATAAAAGTTAACTGAGCCGCAAAATTTTTTTCAAAAATCTTAGGAATAGTAGACAATTTTGAAATACACCTATAGTTCATCACATCATGGTAAGAACCACTTTTGTGAAGAGGAATTGAAAAAGAGTATTTGCAAATAGGTGGAAAATAACTATTCGCTTGTGACAAGTCAAGTAGCTTATGAATAGGCTTCAGAAATGAATCAGCACAATATCTGAGTACACATGCTGGAACTCCGTCAGGGCCAGGAGAGAAAGCGGTTTTAAACCGCTTTTAAACTTTAAGAAAAGACGTTTCGTTAATAGAAGGACAGAAGAGAGTGTTAAAATATTCTATACTATAAAGGTATGGATGTAAAGGAAAACTATAAGGTTCAGTTGAATAAGTTAATTGGAAAAAGTCTGCAAACAAATCGGCGGCAGCCTGATCATCAGTTGCTTTCTTATTTTCATATGTTAGTACAGAAGAAAATCTACTTGATTTACGTTTTAAATTGACAAAGTTATAAAACTGCTTTGGGTCCTGAGCAACCTGCAAACGGCAGCAACGCAAATACTTTTTATAACAATTTGCATATAGAGCAATAAAGTTTGCTCTTACAGCAGTATAACGCGTAAAATCAGAAGGATTGAAAGTAATTTTAAATTTTTTAAAATACCCGGATTTAAAATTTTTTAACCTTACTAGCTCACGTGAAAACCAAGAAGGCCTGTTGGAAAAGTAACAGGAACACATTGATCAAAAAATGAGTTAATAGAGGAATAAACAAGTGGATATGGCTACAGTCGAACGCGCGACAGTAGGATACCCTTCTCCCAATTTTTAAAATCCGTTATAAACGTGTAACCACACTCATAATTTCAAACAGAAATTTTGCACAAATACTTCCACTACATATAGCTTTCTCGCTCACACTCACACAGCGACGCACGTTAAGAGTGACGTCGACGTCGGCGTCAACTACTGAAAGCAGCGCGCAGGCTGCTGCTCGTACATTTGTACTGAAAACGTTGACTTGAATAACTTCTGTGTTATCGGTCCGATCGGATTGTAATTTTGAGAATATGTTCGTATGGCTTATAGCTTTATACATACCAATACATACATACATACCTTTATAAGTTAAATAGTTTGCTTAATAATCACAAATTACCGATTTGCGGGGGCGGTGGGCGTGGCATCAAACATTTAACATAAACTTCATCTGCCTATTATATATAGGAACTTTCATACCAAATTTGTTGTCTCTAGCTTTTTTAATAGCTGAGATCCGTTCCCTCATACAGACGGACAGACGGACAGACGGACATGGCTATATCGACTCGGCTGTTGATACTGATTCAGAATATATATACTTTATGTTGTCGGAGATGTCTCCTTCTGCCTGTTACATACATTCTCGGTTGGCACAAAGTTATAATACCCTTCTACTCTTCTCTGAGTAGCGGGTATAAAAACAAAAATAGATAACAAACAAATCGATCGTTCTAAAATGTGAACACCCGGATCTCAGCTATTATAAGAGCTAGAGTTTCCAAAGTTGGTATAAGTGTTATATTTGCACGCTTGTCAAGTTTATTTAAGATCTTTGCCACGCCTCTACGCGCCCACATAAATTGAAAAAAAGTTGATTACAACCGCAATATTAGCTTTATAGCAACAGTTTTATATATACGATATAAATATCATATTGCGGACGTTTTGTCAAAATTTCAGTAAGATCGGATAATAAATATAGTATGGAAGATATTAAAGAAATAGAGTGCCATGTGACCACGTGTTTTTGTCTGTTTTATTATGTTAGATATTCAAGATATGCAGGTTCAAGTCCGGCGGCAAGCAATTTTTTTTTAATTTTATGAACTAATATTATGTGCACTGTTCATCATTGCTATTTTATAGCTGATGCAAAAAAGGTGCAGTGGCTGAATGGATGTGGTCGTTGACTGTGAAGCGAAAGGGTGCGGGTTCGAATCGCACTCGGTCCGGTTCGATTCTAGTGGGTTTTTTGAAATTTTCTTTTTTCAAGTACTTAAAATATATTAAGATCAGTATTAAATGCATTTGATTAAAAATAATTTTATGGGAAGTGAGTTAGTATTAGTTTTTGTCTTGTACGACAAGCGGAATGGTCTCATAAGGCAACTTTGCCGGCCCAAATAATAATGTGTTAATGGCGGAGTGGTTATACATAGTTGCAAACTGCATATTACAAGCGCTTTTTGAGATCCACGGGTCGAATCCTCTCATAAATTTTTTTATGCTTTTTCTTCTGTTTAAAACTGCATCGCAGTATACCACTAAAATTGAAAGCCTACGTAGGTCGCTTGAGGCAGTCTACATAGATGACGGCCTAGACTCAAACAATGCAGATAAATTCGCCACAAAAGAAGCGATCTCTGCAATGACAAAGAATTGCGAGCACGAAAAGCTCAAGACCATTCTAGAAGCAGGAAATTTCAACACGATGAATAGAGTGATTGAAAAATACATACACTGCTGTACAGAAATGACCGGCAACTCGAATAGTGTGTTATTCTATTACAATAGAGGACACTTTCGAGGTAATAATAACCAAGGAAATTACCAAAACAGAGGTAATGGCCTAGGTAATTATTATAACTATAATAACAATTATAGAGGCCGAGGTGGTTACCGCGGAGGAAATAGAGGACGTGGCGGTAACCAGAATAATAATAGAGGTGGAGGTTACAATAGTGGTAACCAAAACCAACATAATAACAGCAACAGGAATAGCACTAACAATGTAAGAAACGTAAATTCGGAAAACCAGACAGCCCCCTTGAGCAACAGTCAACAATAAAACTTTATAAAATCAATCTCAATTTAAGCATTTTTATTCAATTAAAAAATATGAGTACCAATTCAATGGTAACTCTTTTGATAGACACAGGTGCAAATATTTCCCTGCTTAAGAGCAGAAATAACAATTTAAATAAACTAAATTTGCGAAAGACTAGAAGTAGATCAGGCATAGGGCAAGGAACAATACAATCCCTAGGTACTATTGAATCAGATATGTGCGTTGCAAATGCAGCAATACGATTTGAATTCCATATTGTACCGAACAATTTTCCCATACCAGGAGATGGTATAATTGGTTTGGACTTCATTAAAAAATACAATTGTATTTTAGAATTCCATGACCAAGAAGATTGGTTCACTCTTAGGCGCAATAATTTCAGGAACATAAACATTCCTATAATACATTCATTAGATAATGAAATAGTTTTGCCTGCAAGATCCGAAGTCATCCGAAAAATCAATATTTTGTCTACTGACACAAATGTCCTAATCCCTAACCAGGAATTGCAACATGGAATAATAGTAGCAAGCCCACTTGTAAATACTCAGAACGTGATGATTCGAATTATAAATACAACCAATAAAGACGCTATTGTGAACAGCGCAAACATCAGAAGCGAATCATTGAACGATTATGATATTTACAATGCCAATGTAGATAATAGTCCGCAAAGAACTTCAGAAGTATTGAAACTTCTTAAATTTCCATCGTTATTCAAAAACGAGCTAATAGAATTATGCACCGAATATAGCGATATTTTTGGTCTCGAAACAGAAACCATATCAGCTAATAATTTTTATAAGCAAAAATTGAGATTGAATGACAAGAACCCTGTATATATTAAGAATTATAGAATGCCAGAAAGTCAAAAGCCAGAAATTCAAAGGCAAGTTGACAAATTAACAAGAGACGGCATTGTTGAGCCGTCTATATCAGAATACAATAGCCCACTTCTTTTGGTACCCAAGAAATCACTGCCTAATTCGGCGGAAAAGAGATGGCGATTAGTAGTTGACTATCGTCAGATTAATAAGAAACTGCTAGCAGATAAATTCCCACTTCCAAGAATAGAAGATATTCTTGATCAGTTAGGACGAGAAAAATATTTATCGTGCCTAGACCTTATGTCAGGATTTCACCAAATCGAACTAGACGAAAGGTCAAGAAATATAAGATCATTCTCCACTTCGACAAGGTCATATCGATACACGCGATTACCATTTGGATTTAAAATAGCTCCCAATTCATTTCAAAGAATGATGACACTTGCATTCACAGGCCTACAGCCTTCGCAAGCATTTCTGTATATGGATGATTTAGTTGTAGTCTGTTGTTCTGAAAAGCATATGCTTAAGAATTTAACCGATGTTTTCAAATTAGGTAGACAACATAATTTAAAACTAAATCCAGAAAAATGT